>PVLD010003066.1:0-150593 GCA_004027595.1 Dinomys branickii
CTTTCCCACGTCTCGCCCCGGCAGCCTGGTCCGCCCTACCACATCTCCCCCGGCATCTCAGAGAAATACGCCCAGTTTAAACTTCCCAGCCGAGGTCCCGGCATTCACGCTCGCCAAGTCTGTCTCGAGCTGGTGGTGTTTATTAAGGAGGTTCGCTCCCTTGCTGCTCACCTGGTCGCCATCTTCCCCGGATCTCTACCACTGAAATTTTATCAAGGAAAAAATTGCTCAAGACACCCAAATGAAGTGATTATTTGTACGGACATAAGATGTGAAGATGTCTTTAGACTAGCCCTTAAAGATATTTCAGCAGCCTGCCCTTTGAACATAATTGTGAAGATTTCAAACACTCAACAATAATCTCTACTTCACATAAGGTCACTGGCTACCAATATTGTAGGGCTTATTTTAGTTAGGAGTCATCCGGGCATGGCGGTGCACACCTGTAATCCCAGCACTTGGAAGGCTGAGGCAGGAGGATCTTTGCAAGTGCAAGGCCACCGTGGTCTACAAAGTGAGCTCAAGGCCAGCCTGAACTGCACAATGAGACCCTGTCTCAGAAAGACCAAAAAAAATAATTTTAGTTAGGTTTCATTTATGACAGAGATTATAAAAGAATTTTTTCTAAGAAGTAGATAGCCAAGTAAAGCATACCTGTCAATATACAAAAGTTAATTTCTGAACCACATGTTCCATTCATTGTCTTCTGAAGAAGGAATTCATTGATCTACCAATGTGTGCAGTGGAGAGAAATTTATTTAAAAAGAAAAATATAGCTCTAGTATGAAAATGAATGTATTGAGAAGAAAAATGGACTCATACACATTTTGTAGGTATTCTACTAAAAGGAAGAGAGCTGACAATTGAATTTCAGTGACATCCAAATTTGATGTGAAAATGAAATCACTTTTTCATGCAGTGTAATTTCAAAGAAGAATGTCTTGAGGGAAAACCTTCTGTAATTTTAATTCTAGCCCTGAGGCAGAAATATAGTCTAAGATTTTAAAAAATGATCCCCAACTTAAAATAAATAAAAAACACATCATTCTTTTTCCATAAAATAAAATTGTTAGCCTCCAGAGTCAGAACTATCTTCCTACACATCAATTTGTTAGCTCCAAGTGATGTTTGCTTATTTGTTTCAATTGAAAAAAAGACAATTAAAATCCTTCTCATACTTGGTAATACCACTTCTGTGGAGAGTACTTTTAATATTACAGCACAAAAGGCAATGTATTTTCTCACATGTGTCTGGAAATACGATGCAAACCTATTGCATCATGATAGGAAATGCAGCATCCAATTTGGCTATAAGAATTACAACCAAAATAATTACGAATATGAAGAAAGGAAACAATTTAAGAAAAATCTCACTCTGGGTAAAAACACAATCTTTGAACTTAACTAAATTCTAAACTATTTTCACTTCTTGAGAAGAAGTGAATAGTAAATTTAGCCAGTACATGATCATTTCAGGACCTACGGGATGGAGCAGCTGAGAGGAATGAAGCTCTCGTAGAAGAACTAAAGCTAGGAAACTACTATCTTAGTCGCTCAAAGGCTATGTACGTGACCTGCGAAACTAGAAAGTCATTGGTTACCTTAAGTAAACTCTAGGAGAGAGTCTATCAACTACAGTGGAAGAGGTGTCAAGGACCCACATCTGTTTTAAAAGAAAGCACGTTCCAGTCACTTTTCACTTTGCTGGGACAAAAATACCCTAAACCCAGAGTTAAAGGAGGACAGGTGGGTTTGTAGAGGTTTCAGTCCATAGTCAGCTGGCTCCAAGGCAGGTGACATGGCAGAGGGCATCACAGAGGAGAAAGAGTCCATAGCAAAGCAGGGCAGGTAGAAAGCAGCAAAGCAGCCAGCAGCCAGCAGCAGCAATAGCAGTAGCCCTCTTTCTGTCCCCTGTATTCTATAGTGAGTCACCTTCCATCCCAACATTGTACCATTAATATCAGCATCACATTCTTAATCGCAAAATCACAACCTAGATCCGCCTACCTTAAAAATCCCAACCTGTAACTGGATGAGGCTTTAGGGGTAAGGGGTAACATCCAGATAAAAGCCACAACAGAGGTACATTTAAATATAATCATCCTTTCATATTTGTGGGTTCCCAATCCCAAATTCAGCCAATTTAAGACTGAAGACATTCAGAAAAAAAAAATTGTGACTTTACTGAAAAGCATACAGAATTTTTTTAAAATCTCATCATTCCCTAAACAACATAGTAAGGCAAACCTTTCAATAATAACATTCATGTTGTGTTTGGTATTTTAAATAATCTAGAGATGATTTAATGTATATAGGAAGGTAAGTATAGGTTATGTATTTACACAAGGGACATGAGCATTCACAGACTTTGGTGTCCCTGGGAATTCTAGATCCATTCTCCTGTGGATACTGGAGAGGGTGACTGCAGCAGTTAGCACAGGGAGTGTGAAACTAAAATGCAAGTAGGCCAGGCCATTGGTGAGGAGGATTGCTGCTGCATGAAACTTACAAGAACACATAATACACTTGATCTTTGAAGCTGAGAAACAACATTCCGCCATGAACAAGAAGCAGGATGTTTATATCTGGAAGCTTATTTCTTACCTGAGGCTATGTCAGACTACAAAGTATTAATGATAACACAAGTGGGACATTCTAATTTCTTAATTGAGACAGTGTTTAATGACTTAAAATGAGCAGAGGATTTCATATGCCCTGAAAGTAACTGAAATATCTGAATACTTATGTAATAACATAGAGAAGTATTAGCCCTCTGAACTGTTGAAAAAGTTGGGGACAAAACTGTTTTAACTTTCATTTGTAGCCTATTGTTCACTGGTGCTTAATATAAAAACCACACAGATAATTTTTAGCAAGGTAGTCAACCTCACTCTTCCAAGGGATTCTCTGATTCCATTTGTATTCATGTTGGCTTTCTTTCCCCTTTCTGTGCCTTTCCCTTTTGTTTTATTTTCATGAACTCAATTCTTATTTTTTCCTCTGTGAGGCAGCAGGAGAATAACTGTCAGAGAAATGTTGAAATTTTGTTTGTGAAAGGTAACAAGAAAAATTTCAGGTGGACATTTTCAAACTTCCCTGTAGAAATAGAGAAAGAAATGTCAGGGATACACAATTTATAGTCTTAAAATAATTTGAAAAGCAAAAGAATATGGGATCCATTCTGGAAGGATTGATCAGCTAGTCATGCCTACGAAGTAACAGAGAAAGCTTCTAATGAAGATCTGGAGGCTAATAGAGAAATGGAGAAATATAAATGAATTCTGTATACAATGCTGTGTTATGGCTTGTATCTAGATGACCCCCCAAGGCTTTGAGTGCTCAGAGGTGGGGCTTCTCAGAGCTAGCTGTATCTAGGACCTATGATACTGGGATTAAACTCTTTGTACTAAGTTAGGCCACTGATTGAAGTTAGCAAAGGTAGGGATGTAGATAGTAGCAGCCCCACCCTGGGTGTGGATGGCAACAATCAATACTATTATAGCCCGGATGGAATACAAAGGTAGAGAAGGCAAACAGGCTTACTGCTGTGGTTCAGTATTGCTGCCTCTTGCCTGACACCATGAACTGTTTCCATTCTGTGATGTTCCTCTGCCCTGAAACAAGCCAGCTGTGGACTGAAATCTTTACAAACTGTGAACTACGATAAACCTTTCCTCCTTTTACTTTGGATGTTGAGCATTTTGTCTCAGTTACAAGAAAAGTAATTAAGACACTGCAGTTAAAAACGCAACAACTGAAGAATCTAAAATAGCTTTCTGTACATACTGCATTACAAGACAACTGTTGATAACATATATTTTAAGATGTGTATTTCAATGAATGCTATGAAAACAGATACCTTATTATTTAAAGTAGCAGTAAGACTCACTTTAAAAGCTTTAAAAATTATTGGCTACATATTTATCATTATATTTAATAAGGTAATAATAAACTATTCTTAAGAAACTGAAGAATAATAGAAAATAGTCATTGTCCTCATTATGATTCACAGTTGATTATGATAGTCAACAAAATGTGAAAAAAGAAATTCAGTAAGCAGGTAAAACCAGTGTTATGATTGATACATTGTGTCAACTTGGGGAGTCTGGAGGTTTAGCCAAGTGACTCAGCAGGGAGCCAAGGTGCTTACTTTGTGTTTATGCTGAGCCTGTGCAAGAGAAGGGCTTGGAGACTGTGTGAGTGCTACATGCCCCCTTGGTAGGGGTAGCCAGTTTACAATATAAGAGAGGAAAGGAGGTTTGTCGCTACCCCCTCTGCTCTTGTTGCTTTGCTATCTTTCACTACCATCTCTGCCACATGCCATTCTGCCTCAGAGCCAACCAAGTATAACTGAAATCTTCACAAACTAAATAAATCTTTCCTTCCTTAATTTTGGGCATTGGGTATTTTGTCTCAGCAAGGAAAGAAAAGTAACCAAGACAATCTTTCATTCTCAAAGGGGAAAGGGAAAAGGAGAGGGAATGTGAAGGGTGGAAAGGGATAAAGGATGAAAGAAAAAGGAATTGAGATGTCTGATATGCACATACCAACTCCACAAAAGGAATGGAAACAATGCACTGCAAACATTTACAAATAAAGAAAATAAAAATAAAAAATGAAATAATGGTGTAATTTTTTTGAAAATAATGAAAGCAAGATATGTGCATTGATGTAAATAATCTAAAAATGTCATTTTAAGAGTGGTGAGCAAAGCAACCTGAACAATGAGACCATAACAGCCAGACCTAGGCAGGTGCACCCTTTGAGTAATCAGTAAGACTAGCAATATTGAAATGTCTGAAGCAGCATTGAAGAGCCAGCAGTTGGGCCCTGGATAACTGTAGAAACAGAAGACCAGCTCCTATGAAGTACAGCCCATTAGAATTATGGTCAAATTCTCCATACAAACTCTCAAGTTAGGAGACATTCTTACATCTGGTAATGTGAGCAACTTTGTTGAAGTTAATAACAGGTAATATAACAACCACTGTTAATTCCTACCATTTTGTTTTGAAACCCTATATCATTTTTATTGTTTTGTTTTTGTATATGTTGCTGTCATTCTGTTATTTTAAAATTCTCTTTAAAATAATAAAAGTCTTTAAAGAAAAGAGAATGGAGTAAAGTATTTTATTTTCTGAAAGAAAATAGCTTCCAACCCAGATTGATGTACCCTGCAAAACTCTCTTTCAAATTACTGGAAAAATAACATACTTCCATGACAAAGAACAACTGAAGAAATTCATGACCACCAAACGAAATGTACAAAGACTACTGAAAGTATTCTAGACAGACATAAAAGTGACAATTCTAAGAACAAGAGAAAGAAACCACCAGGCAAGGCAAGCAATTAAACAGAGAGGAAAAACAAGGAACCAACAGCAGGAAAATATCATGACAAAGATAACTGAATACATATCAGTGATAACCATCAATGTAAGTGCTTCAATTCACCAATCAAAAGAACTGGCAGAATGGATCAAGAAACAATATCCAACAGTATGCTGTATAAAGAAACACATTTAACTCTAAAAGAAATTCACAGTCTGAAAGTCAAAGGATGGAAAATAATACTCCAGGCAACAGAAACCCAGAAAAAAGCACAAGTAGGTATTCTGTTTACAGACAATGTGAACTTCAAACCATGAAAAATCAAAAGAGGTAAAGAAGGTAACAACATATGTGTTAGGGGAAAACTTCAATACGAAGAGATAACAATCATATGCATCCACCAAGCAGAGGAGCACCTAACTCTATAAGACAGTTATTACAAGACATGAAACAATCAAATAAGCAATGATGCACTTGTAACGGGAGACCTGAGTACCCCACTGGCACAAAGAGATAGTTCAACTAGACACAAAAATCAGCAAAAATAACAAAACAAAACAAACCTGTGAACAAAAATGGACTTAGTAGATGTTCTTAGAGTGTTCCACCCAACAACATCAGAATACACATGGGTCACTCTCTAAAACAGACCATATGCTAGCCCACAGAACATGCTTCAGTAAATGCAAAGGAACTGAGATTATCCTGTGCGTATTAGCTGACCATAGTGCAATGAAATTGGGAACTAATGGCAAAAGAAACTTCAAAAACTTTACAAACACATAGAAATTAAATAACACCCTCCTGAACAACCAATGAATCATAGATGAAATGAAAGAAGTTAAAACATTTTCTACACCTTAAATGAGAATGCAGACACAGTGTTTTGGAAGTTATGTAGTGCAATGAAAGTGGTCCTAAGACAGAAATTTATAGCTGTGAATTCTTATATCAGGAAATCCGATCAAGTACAAATAATCAACCTACTTTTGCACCTCAAGCTTCTAGAAAATGAAGGATAAAGAAAAGGAAGAGCAAAATAAACCTAAGCCAATACAAGAGAGGAAATTTTAAAGATCAGAACAGAAATTAACACAATGTAAACTAAGGAAAGTATACAAATATTAATGAATCAAAGAGTTTTTCATTTGGAAGAATAAATAAATTTGACAAACTTTTATCCAATCTTATCAAGAAAAAGGAAAGAAAAGACACAAATTCATGCATTAAGGAATAAAAAAGTTGAAATCACTAAAGATCCTGTGGAAATTCAGAAGATCATCAATACCTACTTGGAAAATTTTTACTCTTATAGGATGATAAAGCCAGAAGAGATGAACACATACATGTATAAATTACCAAAGCTGAATCAAGAAGATATAAAATTTCTTAATAAGCCAATATCAGTTAATGAGATTGAAAATGTAATTAAAACTTACCAACCAAGAGAAGCCCAGGTCCTGATAGATTCACTGATGAATTCTACAATTAATTTAGAGATGATTTAATACCAATACCCCTCAAAATCTTTAATGAAATTGAAGAGAAAGAAATACTCCCTAACACATTCCTGGAGATAAGTACTACCCTGATATCAAAATCACAGAAACTAACCAAAAAAGAGAACTACAAGCCAATCTCCCCAAGAAACATAGATGCAAAAATCCTCAGTAAGATACTAGCAAACAGATTGCAGCACATCATCAAGATTATACACAATCATCAAGTGGGATATATCCCAGGAATCCTGGAATGGTTAAACATACACAAATCAGTAAATATAATACACCATATTAACAGAACCAAAGACAAAAATCACAGGATCATTTCAATAAGTGGCAAAAAAGCTTTCCACAATGTCCCAAACTCAATGATAATAAAAAATGCTACAAAAAATCAGAGGAGATGGTCTTTACCTCTACCTGCAAAAAACATCAATGACAAAACAACAGCCAACATCATACCAAATGGACAAAACCTGAAAGTTTTCAATCAAAAATCAAGAACAAAAAAAGCATGTGCACTATCACCACTCCTATTCAATATAGTTCAGGAAACATTAGCCAGAGCAATTAGACAACAGAAAGAAATAAAAGGAATATGGATAGGAAAAGAAGAAACTAAATTATTATTTACAGATGACATGATACTCTACATAAAAGACCCAAAAACTCCACCAAAAGACTGTTACATCTAAAAGGAAAATTCAGTAGAGTACGTGGATCCAAAGTCAACACTCAAAAATTAGTAGTATTGTTGTACACAAACAATAAATTCAAAGAATTGAAAATTAGAATCTCATCGTACTAGAAAGATTTTGCACATCAAAATAATCACCAACAATGTGAAAAGTCAATACATGGAGTAGGAAAAAAAATTTACCCAGTTGGCTATCAGAAAAAAGATTTATATATAGAACATAGAAATGTTAAAAGAATTGAAAACAAGGAACAAAAACCAAAGAATTGAGAACATCAGACACCAGAAATTTGAAACCTCAATTCACAATGTGCATCTGAGATAAATGTACACTTCTCAGATGAAGAAATACAAATGTCACATAAATATACTAAAACACGTTCAACATCATTGGCTATTCAAGAGAGGCAAACTGAAACAACACTCAGATACTATCTCACTCCAGAACAAATGGTTATCATCAAGAAATCAACCAATATCAAATGCCAAAGGGACTGTGGGTAAAAAACACCCTTCTCTACTGTTGATAGAAGTGCGGACTGGTGCAACCACTGTGGAAATCAATGTGGAGATTCCTCAAAATCTCATATTAGATATTCCACCCAACACAGCTATTCTTATGAGTATTTTCTCTGAAGAATTAAAGTCGTTGTGGCACAGAAATACATGTGAACCCATGATTATAGCAGCGGAGTTTGTAACAGCTACATCTTGGAAACAATCAAAATGCCCATCAACTGAGGAATGCTGCAGCATTTTTCTGCAATATCTTACTACTCAGCTATAAAGAATGATAAATTTATGTGTTTTTATAGGAAAATTTTATAGGAAAAATTTATGTAACTCGAGACCATACTCACAGTGAAAGAAGTCAGCCTCTCGTGTTTAAACTCTCGTGTGCCCTACTGTGAAGATGACAATATGCAACGCACTAACTGTTGTTACTCTCCTACCATCTTATTTGAAATTTTATATTATTTTTATTGTTTTTCTCTTTAAAATAAATTACAACTACAAGGTATCTTAGAAAATTTAATTATTTAAAATAAATATACATCAGTCAATATTTTTAATACATATGGCAATAACTAACTTTAAAATGTAAAAAAAATTTCAGGATGACTTTTAATTAGATTGTCATAACTTCAATACCACTTAACAGGGTAATTGTTAGGGTAGATATTTAAATTATAACTATAGAAGAAGAAAATTAGAATACTTGGAGAATCTGTGCTTCTTGAGCAGAATAATGTTGAATTTATGGCCAATCTTCAAAAACCCTAAACTTCCAAATTCACCTCAATTAAAAAAAGAAAAGAAATAAACTTCTTGTGTTCATATGGAAAATTAGAAGGTTCAAACAATTAAACAGAATAATAAATTTGAGGACACATATAACTCTTAAGTGATATTAAAACATTATAAAACTGTAGTAATATTAGTACAGCAGAATGATGATATGGTAATAGAAACTTGAACTAAAATAAATAGGTTTGAAAAACCCAAGAGTATATCAAATTGGGCTGGGGATTTAGTTCAGTGGCATAGTACCTACCTGGTAAGCTCAAGGTCATGAGTTTGATTTCTCACACAAAAATAAATTAATATGGTCTTTTAGATGAAATGTCAGAGGCAGAATAAGATGTAAGCTCATTAATTTCTTCCCATTATTATTTTTCCAGAGACATACCAATAGAAGAGTTATTCATCCAAAAACTACCTGTACATGAGCTAAAGAAATCAGGAGACAAGAACACGATGCCTTCTTTTAGTGTAAAACAATGAAAAGACATATTGAAGGAGAGAGGAAGGAAAGAGTTGCCAGTGTCAAGCCTGGCAGCAGAGTACAAACAGGTGAGCTCGAATTGGGGAAGACAGTAGTCATTAATTCTAGGCTTTATAATTAAGAGCCAGTATCAGGACTGTCATTAAACTCAGAGCGAGGCAAAGGCTTTTAGCCCCTGCCAGCGGGCCAGTACCTTCTCACTGAATGAGATACATCTAGTCCCATCCTCAATTGGCACAGCCATTTTAAAATCAGTACTCACACTTAGAAATGCAGGATTGCTTAAACACTAGGCAGAAACCTACACCAGTGTAAGGCAGATTTCTGTCATCTCAAATGGCCTCTAAATATGGCATGGGCCCTGCTGTGTTCCTGAGACTTTACAGGTCCTTGTGGCGGTAAGACACAGACTACTATTAAACAAGGTTGCCATGTGACTGCCACCAACAAAACTACTTCAACCTTGGGCAACATAGCATGTTACAAGACACTGTTTGCTGGGAGATAATGCAGGGTGGTAAGTGCAAGGCTTTGACCTGGACTTTTGCATGGAAAAAAAAATCTAGGAACATGCAGCTCACATTCCAGCTCTGCCCATGGACAGAGACTCTAAGATATTTTAGGAACCACAGTAAGACATGGAGCCTCCGTCTACCAGACTTCTACCTAGCACTCCCTGTGGCTGGTTATATCACTTGGATCACAAGATCAGCTCAGGGATATGTAGTCTATAGCAGAGAGAACCTCAGACCTACAGGTGTGCTGGTCTTGGAAGGTTCTGTTTTTGTCAAGTTGACTGAATTTCCTTAGAAAATCTACCTGAATTCTCTGAAATTTTACCATATGAATTAATTCCTAATCAGTTTTGTCACCTTATTTCCTTATTTTTGTCTCTTCAGTGTATATTTTTCCTTTTTAGTTGCTAAAAGGCTTACAAAAAACATTTTGAATTATAAGAAATTACTTCCAAATATTAGTAACTTAATATGAAGGTAATAACTGAAACAAATGAACAAAGGGTAAAACTCTCCAGCTGTACTCTATTGCCTGCACATTTTTAATTTTTAATATTGAATTTTTCTGTCTTATCTATGTGTAGGTATGTTAATATGATTATTATTTCAGTCTTATATTAAATATAAGACTAAAAATATGCCTCCTCGTAACTAAAAAGGAAAAATCTACACTAGAGAAACAAATTAAGGAACCAAAACACACTGTTAGAATAATTCATTTAACCACTTAACCAAAGTTTAAGCAGAAGAAGTAAAGAACTACAACAAAGCTATAAAATAGGTTACCTACTGATTGTAGTAAGATCTTTCTCATTAAACTCTTACTAACACCATTCAATAAAATCCTTGAATTACACCTACAGCATTTGCACAAAAGAAGTAAAAAGGATACACATAGCAAAGGAAGAGGTCAAATTATTTTTATTTGAAGATGATATGATTTCAGACTTAGAAGATCCAAAGGTATCACCAACAGAATTTTAGAGGCCAAAAACAAATTCAGCTATGTAGCAGAATATAAAATGAATGCTAAAATGTAATAGCTTTTATGCACCAGTAATGAACAAAGTGAGAAAGAAATTAGGAAAACAATTCCATTTGCAATAGCTTCAAAAATGTTAAGATACTTAGGGAGTTGATCTAACTGAGGAAGTGTAAGACCCCTAAACTAAAAATTGCAGAGCACTCTAAAAAGCAATTTAAAACACTAGAAAATATTGAAATTTGTCATGTTCATTGATTGGCCCAATTAATGTCATTAAAATGGCCATATTGTCAAAATGATCTACATATTCAATTCAATCCTCTATCAAAATTCCAAGGATCTTCCTCAGAAAATGAGAAAAAAAATAATAAAAATTCATATAGAAGTACAAAAAACTCATAAGAGCCAGAACAAACCTAAGCAAAAAGAGCAAGGCTGAAAGCCTTGCAATACCTAATTTCAAATTACCCTACAAAGCCACAGTAACAAAAACAGCACAGTACTGGCCCTAAACTAGATATACAAAACAATATAATAGAAGAGAGAATAGAAAAACAAACCCAGGCAACTACAACCATTTGATTCTGAGAAAAGGAGCCAGGTATATTAGAGTAAAGACAGCCTCTTCAACAAATGGCATGGGAAAAACTGGATATCCATATGCAGAAGATCCCTTGCTCTGTACAAAACTCAATTTAAAATGCATCAAAAACCTATGCATGGTTCTACTATTGTATTATATCACTTAATGCTAAGGAATAGTTGATGACAGGTTATTTGATCAATCTTGTATGTCTGTATGTGTTATCCTGAGCACACACTTTGAAGATATCAATTTGCAAAGCAGCAACTACTGTTGGTTTTCTGATGCTTTGTCTATAATTCAATTCTGATCTTACTGTTATTGTACTACTTTGTGCCTCTTTGTTAATGCTTTCTGGTTTCTTTTTTTTTTTTTCCTGTTGTTGAGATGATTAATTGTTTGACCAATTTCGCATGTCTGTATTTGTGTTCATGAATATATACTTCGAAGATATCAATAGGTAAAGCAACAACCATTGTTGAGTCCATGTCACATTGTCTGTAAATCAGGTTTGATTTTACTATTTCTTATGCTACTTTGTGTCTGTTAATATGTTTTTGTACTTTTACTTTAAAAAAAAAAAAACCTATGCATGAAACTTGAAACTTGGAAACTTTTAAAAGAAAACAAGAGAAATACTTAAATCCTTAGACACAGGTGAAGACTTCCTGAATAGGATTTAAATAAAACAAGAAATAATAGCAAGAACCAACAAGTGGGACTATATCAAATTAAAAATAATTCTGTACAGCAAGGCAAATAACTGTCAGAATGTGGAGAGAGGCTAAAGAACAAAAGAAAACTTTTAATAGCTACTGTTCTTATAGAGAACTAATATCTAGAATATAAAAACATGCTGGGCATAGTGGCATGTATCTGAAATCCCAGTATTCTAGGAGGCTGAGACAGGAAGATCATTAATTCAAGCCTAGCCTAGGAAAATTAGGGACTTAGCAAAACCCTGTCAAAAAATCTTCAAAGGGTCCTGCATATGTAGCTCAGTGTGTAGGCCCTAGGTTCAATCCCTAGTAATATAAATGAATGTTAATAAATAACCTTGAAGCTTTTGCACAAGAAAAGAAATCACCAACAGAGAGGAAAGACAATACACAGTCATCCCTCAAAGGGTTTATTTCTAACACTCATAAAGAGTTGAAAAAAAATCAGACCCCAAATTCAAAGACTCATTGCAAAAATACGCATTTGAGATGAAGAAGCACTTCTCAAAAAAAGAAATACAAATGGCCACTAAATGTATGAGAAAGTGTTCAATGGACATTTGAGGGATATGAATTAAACCAACACTGAGATTCTGTCTCATCCCAGAAAGAATAGCTAGCACCAAGAAATTGACCAGTATCAAATGCTAGAGGGACTTCAGGTAAAAAACACCTTTCTTTACTGTTGATGGGAGTGTGGACTGGTGCAACCACCATGGAAATCAATGTGGAGATTCCTCAAAAGACTCGAATTAGATGTGCCATTCAACCCAACTATTCCCCTTCTGGGTATCTTCCCAGAAGAATTAAAAACATCATACCATGGCGATATATATGTACCTATGTATACAACAGCACAATTCATAATAGCTAAATCTTAGAAACAACCCATGCCCATCAACTCTGGAATAGATAAAAAAGATGGGTTTTCTTGTTTTTTTTTTTTTTTATACAATGGAGTAATACCCTGCTATGAAGAGGGCAAAACTCAAGGTTTTCATAGGTAAATGGATACAACTTGAGATCATATTCATAAGTAAACTAAATCAAACTTATATGTAAACATTGCATTGTTTCACTAGTGTGAAAAACTGAATGAGTAAATAAAAACCAAAGTGTATCATAGGTATTGTGAATTGGGAAGAAACTCTTTAAAAGGAAAGGGAAACTAATGGGAGAAGGAAGAGGAAAGAGAAAAAAATAAATACACAAAGCAGTTAAAATAGTAACACAGCTAGTTTCTCTTAGTTTATTGAAAAGAAAGGTCTGTGCTGATATTCTATGGACAATATTTTGTGCTTATACCTCATCTTAATTGTGGGTTTGTTAGTTTTTTTTTAATTTTTAAAATAAAAAATAAAAAGGGCAATAAGTCAAATACACATTTGTTGTAAGAAGAAATGCATAGGGCAAACAGATACGTAAAATGTTCAAAATCACTACTAATCAAGGAAATGCAATTCAAAGCCACAAGGAGACATCATCATACTTCAGTAAACATGTCTATGACCTAAAAATCTAAAGATGACGAGGGATGACAGAGATGAAAGGAACTCGGATACCGCTAGAGGGAATGTAAGTTAGCACAACCAGTATGGAAAACAGTATAGAAATTCTTCACAAAACTGAAAGCATAACTGCCATATGACCCCTGGGTATCTGTTCAAAGGAAATGCCACCAGTACATGGAAAAAGTGCCTGCTCCCTCTTGTTGATTGCGGCACTATTTACAATAGCCAACAAATGGAAACAGTCTAAGTGTCCACCGACTGATGAATGGTTAAAGAAAGCGGAGCACTTACAGATCAAATCTTGTCCTTTGTCACAATGTGAATGCAATTGGAGATCATTATGTTAAGTAAAACAAGCCAGATACTGAAAATAAGTATTACATGATCTTCACATATATTCAATCTGCAACGTTGAGCTGATGCAAATTGAGAAATAATGGTAGCTGCCGGAGACTGAAGAAAGTTCAGTGGAACTGCAGGAGGCATTGATCAGTGCGTGCTCGTTCATAGATGCATAACTGCAAGAAATTCTGTTGTGTTATTGCACAATAGGGCAACTGTTCACAAGCATAATGCACTGTGTATTTTCAAAACCTCAAAGAAAGATTTTGAAAATTTTTACCTAGTGAAATGATGTTTGAGGAGATAAGCATGTTTTTTCTACATTATACAATGCATACATGCATGTATCAAAATCTATATTCATATTTTTATCTAAAAGCTAATAAATTAATTTGGAAAAGCAGACATGCCCACGGGCCAGTGGTAGAAAAGGATGAACAGGACGACAGCCCTCACTCCCTACGCACAGGTTTGTCACCACCCACAGTAACCCTAAAGAAGGTGTGAGGGAAGGACAGAGCAAGGGAGCGCCAAAGCATATGAGCTGCAGCACTGAGTGCCTGAGACCTGATACACCCAAAGCTGGTTAATTATAGGGAGCTGCTGAAGCTGGAAACTGGTCACACGTGTGGGGCAAGGCAAAACCGACCCTGAGAATGTGGAGATCTCCTTGAGCCACATAAATAAGCTGTCCCAGCTTGCAAACAGGTTGCTAGGCAGAGGTGGAAGTTGACATCAACTTCCTGAGTGTAAAAATAAATGCTTTGCAGTCCCTGGACATTACCTTTGCTCCCATCCGGACAAAGGGATCCACTTGACCTCAGCTTTCATCTCTTATCTTTATTTCTTCACCCTCTCATTGTTTTTCCCTGAGAACGTCAGAGCCATTCCTGTTCATGGCAGTTTGGAAAACCTCAGATCTATTGCCATACTAAGAATATACTTCCCTCTGTTGTGGTTTTCATCATTATAATATTTATCAAAGGTCGTATTGTGCCTTGTCTTTGCTTTAGAAGTCCTACAAATACCTTTGTTCAACGTGAATAAAATTCTAACTTGTCTAACCAAAAAATTAAGTCCAAAATTAATTACAGGAAAAGGAGAAATTACATCACAAAGGCTACCATAACAGGCCAAACATTCAAAACATACATTTTTACTTTCACATACTTACTATTCTAACATATATTCTAGAAGGATTATAGTTTAAAAATTAGTAAGTCACCAAGGTGAAAACTCAACAGATTTTATTAAAATATTTAGTAAATATGCACTCTAAAAGTATTATACTCTTAAAAGACAGTCAATAAACTGGAAAATTATATTTGCTAAAAATTTCATGCAAATAAAGGTTAATAACTGTACTCTCTAAAGAGCTTACAAAACTGAAATTAAATAAAGACCTTGATTTACTAGTCAAAATATAATTCATAAAACAGAATATACAAATAGCTAATCATCATATGAAAGAGTTCTAACCTAATCAAAGAAATTTGAATTAAAACGGTGGGACATCATTTCCCCTTTAAGATAGCAACTATAGGGGCTGGGGATATAGCTCAGTGGAATAAGTGCTTGCCTAGCAAGCGCAGGGTCCTGAGTTCAATCCCCAGTACTGAAAAAAAAAAAAAAAAAAAAAAAAAGATAGCAATTATATTTCTATAAGGCTGATGAACTGTAAATTGGTACATAATTGCTGTTTTGTAGGTTTTTCACTCATTCATCATTTTTTAATATAATTAAATTTGTTGGTACATTTTTGATATATATAATGATCATATTCGTCAAAGGGAATTTGTACCAGCACATATTTTGATTTCCCTTTGTTTTCCCAGTCCCTCTCCTCCCTTTAACACATCTTTCTTCCCTATTTACAAAGCTTTGTTTATATTTTATCCTTTTAAAAACTCTTTAATCTTTTTCCTGCTTTTCCTTCTATACCATGCTGAATGTACCCAATCTCATTCATTTTGTATTTATATATGAAGCAAGTATTTCTCAACATTCACCGTGTTTAACATTGTGACATTAATTAATAACTATACTTTTCACCTCCAAACTTCCTATTTTCTCTTGGCTCACAATAGACCTGCTATCTTCTTTCAGATAAATTCATCCATTGACTTTCGGTCGCATTCCCATGAACACTGACTATTCAACACAAAAGAGCGTGTCTTTTTCACTGAAAAATGAGGACAGTATCTCACTGTATTAAAAAATGAAGCATTGAAAAGCCTGTATTTCTTTCTTTTCTTTTCCAGTGTCTACAGGCTGCCTGGTCCTTTTCAATATTCAAAGTCAACAGTGATCATGCAAGTCTTTCTCATGATTCCATCTCTTATTCTATGGATTCTCTCTTCTCCTTTGTTATTACTATGGGATCACCCAGATAATCCAAGATAAGGTGTTATGGCTTGTGTCTAGGTGTCCACCAAAAGCGTCATGTTGTCTTAGGTGGGGCCTTTTCAGAGGTGGCTGGTTCTAGAGTGTGTGATGCTGGAATTGACTCAAGGTGCAATTCTAGGATCAAGGGCACTCGGATTAAGGGTGTGAGTCTACTTGGTCTAAGTAGACTGGATGAGATATAAGGGATAGAAAAACTTGTCAATCCTTGCTTGCTTTGCTACCTTTTGCCTGCCACAAACGGTTTCTCCTCTGTGATGCCTATCTGCCATGCCACCAGGTCTTGGAGCCAGTTGGTTATGGACTGAAATCTGTAACAACTGTGAGCTAAATAAACCTTTCTTCCTTTAACTTTGAGTGTTAGGTATTTTGCCTCAACAGAGGGAAAAGTAACTAAGACAATATCTTATTAAAAATGAGATTATTAGCAAGCTTAGTTTCATCTCCAACTTCACTTTCTCCTTGATATATTATAACTTTGCAGGTTGCAGGTATTATAACATGTATAGCAAGAAGTTGGGGCTATTACTAAGCTTACCATAGGGACATACTAAAAGAAAACATTGATATTTCGTCATATTATTCTGGCTTTGAGGTAACATTCTTGTCAGTTATATTTTGTATTTGTGACATTGTACAAGATTAGCAAATTTCTCCAATTCTTGGTCTTCATTTGAACAATTAGAAAAAATGAGCTGTTATATATATCAAAATACCTGTAGAATCCAGCAAACATCAATAAAGAGTGGCTATTGTACTTATAATCATAAAATAAGCTTTAACTCTGACCATATTTCCACAGGATCTATTTATATTCATTCAGTGAAACAAATGTTTGTCTCTTCCATCCATCTGCCTATACATTAAATCATCCAACTTTAATTGCTCTCTAAACATTGTGCTACTGGCATCCAAATTAATTCTCCAAATATAGATACTACATTTATTATAAACATGCAAGTTCTAAATAATGAGCTATTTTAATAGCATCTTATTTTTATATATTATTTTGTTTTGTTTGTGATGCAAATGCTGAAAAGAAATCTAACTTGTGAAATCAAAGATATTTTTAAAATAATCAAACAATGTTGAGGAATGACTTAGCAGGTGAGCTGTGAAATGGGACACAATGTTGCATTAAGTGCAGATATGAAACTTAGTTGTAGTAGTATAAGAATGTAGTTTTGGGGCACTTGTGATGACAGATTAAATATATATTTCTTAATAATAATGTCTTATTAATAGTTGAGGAATTGCTTATTACTGTTCCCACACTCATTCTTAGCTAATGGAATAATTTTGTATTGAGCAAATATTAGTTATTATTTTACTAGTATACAGAAGATACCATTATATTTTCAGTAAAAGATAAAAATGAAACTAACTACAAACTTCATTAGTAACATCAGAGGAAATGGATAAAAGAATCACATATCTGCTATGATAGAAAGGCTACTAGGGCTGGGGATATAGCTCAGTGGAGTAAGTGCCTGCCTAGCAAGCAACTAGGGCCCTGAGTTCGATCCCCGGTACAGCCAAAAAAAAACAAACAAAAAAACATGGGGAGGTTAGAAAGGCTACTACATCTGATGATTTTTAATTTGATGCAAAGGAAAGCAAATGATTGTACCTTGAAACAGCTCTCTCCGTTCTGTTTATCTGTCAAAATCACTACCTGTGCTTTTCTCCATTTATCTAATGTTAATCTTTTCTCATAAGACCTTTTCATAGCAAGTATTGAACTATATTATACCACAGGTTCTAAATTCACCTTCAATGAGCTATTATAAGAGCCTTGCCTTGGTCACCTAAGACCACTCAGCCTCCCATATCAGGGTTAGCACTCTCCCTCAAACATGTTTACACCCAGAAAATTCTAGCTGGATTACTGAATGATATAAAGACCAGAGCTTTTCAATAATGGAGCTATGAAACATGGATAAACAAAAACAGCAAATAACTCAAAAACCTTGATATTTCATCTTATTTGGTTTTGGAACGTGGCTTTAGAAAATGGGTTAGCACTGCAAATCCCCTAATCCTTGAGCAGCTACCTACACCTCACATGCTCATGAAGCACATTAAAGAAATCTCTCAGACCACCAATGTACACTGTTACCTACTCAGGTCTTTGGCCCTCTTGCCCTCGATAGGGGCCTATCCTAAAGAGCTATGTCAGAGAAGTCCTGGCGTGAGCTATGAAAACTGCTCTGACTCTTGTACGGTTAGCCTGGAGCACAAGAACTTTATAGTGTTCTCCATGCCTTCACAGCCACTCACGACCTTTTCCACAAAGAAAGTTTTCCCTCTAACCAAGAAGAACTTAATACCTATATATTCAATGTCTTCAAGCCCACTGATATGATCTGGCAAAGATGTACTTTGTACAATTATCATTAACAAAAACTTAAAAAAAAAGAAGCAGAATCCATCTACATAAAACATTTACTCTCAAACAGTAGCATGGACTCTCAATTGCTACTGTAGTCATTCATCAAATCTCTCTGCACTTTGGATTCACACGAGATTTGAATTTCTGATTGTGGAAGAAATTCATTTTAAACCACCCATTCCAGATGCTCTACTGCAAGAAAACATTATCTTCTGAACTGACAGCGCTCTTCAGAGATAAAGTGCTGCAATGCACGTGTGTCTAGGTCAGTATCATTGCATTAGATATTTGAGGAAGAAGAGAAAAAATACGTGAGGGAGAATGGAAGGGGCATGAAAATGCAGGGAAGACTCAGACTGACTCATCCATATAAGACAGCCTCACGGTCTGTGAATACCATGAAAAATTTGTGCCACATAGTTCCAAAACCAGGTTTGTCGTGAGGGTCAACGTCATCCTCTTTACTCTAGGGGAGAGAAGGATTTGCCTTGTAGACTCCTGTAGACAGTCACTGTTGCTGTCAATGTTCATGGAAATCGGGTGTCTTTCTAAAATGGTTGTGAAGATTCAGTCCAGAAGTTGTCTAAAGTTCTTTGGCAACTAATTTACATGCTCCTCTGCTAGAGAAGAAGTAGCCTTTGGTAAAGGATGAGAAAACAGCGGTACTTTAAATTTTTAAAAATCTGCTTTTACGTTTTGAAATACTAATTTGCATGAGGAAATCATCACGGCAATAACTATTTATTATAGATGACAAGTTTTATTGTATACTTTTCATGAGCCGTCCCATTTGCCACATAACTACTCATGAAATGCATCTTTAGTTCCATATTAAAGATTAATTCAACAAATTCATTCAATTATTCATGAGTATCTATTTACCTGGCACTAGTCAATGTGCTGAGATATTATAGTCAGGATGTCAGATGAAAATCCTCGGGGTAGCAGCATACATTCTAATTGCATGAGGTAAACCCTAAATAAGTAGAAAACACAGTTTAATTTTTTCCAGGTGATGTTAAGTGTTATGGATTAAAATCAAGCAAAAGAAAAACAATTAGCTGGGGATATAGCTCAGTGGCACATCACCTGCCTGGCAAGTGTGAGGTTGTGAGTTCAATTGCAGGTATGCACCCAAAAAAAGCAAAACAAATAATACCAGTGTCACTGTGGACCTGGTAATCTTAAATGAGTTTCTTTATGGCAGGAATTATTGAGGAAGTGATATGTGAACCCAAATCCAGATTAAACATAGAAAATATGAGCAATGGTAAAATGTCAGAAAGGAGAATATCACTAACCACAATAAATTTTAAAAAAAATTAAAGATATAATATAATAACATCTAATATATTTTTATACATTCCAGGTCTATGACAATATAGAGCACGTTGTCGTAAGCATTATTTTGTTAATAATGGTACACCTCACTAGAGTATATGATTAATTGAAATTTATCAAAATTATTACAGATAATCCTTGACTTACATGATTCTATTTATGTTTTTTAGCTTTGCAATGGTATGAAAGGGATCCATATTCATTAGTAATTGTACTTTTATTTTCAATTTTTCCCTGGGCTGATGACATGTGTTTGATAAGGTCTTGCAATGCTGGTCACCAGCAGTGAGCCAATGTTCTAGGCACCCATGTGACAAAAGCAGAAACAGAAAATTACTTTTTAGTATATTATGTTACTAAGCTAGCATGCTCAGAAGCTTAGGAACTAAATGCACTTTCAATGTAAGATATTTTAAATTTTCAGCAGGTTATCAGCACACAGATCACCCTATATCAAGAAGCATCTGAAAGAGTAGCTGCTGGAGTTGATTGTCACCAGCAGGATTGTGAAGGGTCAGTCTCCTTTATGTTGCAGGTGGTCTCTCTATGCAGCCCCACCTTCCCTAAAATGCTGCATTCTAATTGTATATTCACTAACAACAATGTTACATGATATCACTTCTGTTGTCTCATAATATATGACTTTTAAAATTGTCTTTCAGGTATTTTGCCCTGGTGTTTGAATTATTATACTAAAATAATTGAGAGGCAACTACAGGCCCCAAAATATTAAAATAGTTTCCATACCTTGACCTTTTAAGGGCCATGAAATTTCCAGTATCACTTACTCTTCAATAACATAAATAACTCATCACAAGTCAATAAAATTTTAGAAAGAGAAAAGTGGGAAATAAAATTGTGGATGTAGATAGCTGACAGGAATGACAGGAGTTATAGATCCATTAACTCATTCTAATCCCCATAAGGAAGGTGAAAGGACTTGAGTCCGGTATGATTTTTACCATTTCATAGCTAAGAAAAAAGAAGTTCAAAGAATTTAGGCACCTTCCATACATTCAGAAAATAAGACAAAAATCTACTATATTTGCCTCATCTCATTAAAAACATTATTGTTGGGGTTTTTATAACACTGAGCAATCACACAGCTAGTAAGTGACAGATCTATATGGTAGAAAGTCCCAATCCATGTGTACTTTCCCAAGACATCAACTTCTCACTAATACCTATGGGGGAAACAGGAGAGAGATCACTTCAAAGGTGAGAGAAAGAGCAGGGAATCAAGGTATGCGGTGGTGTCTGGACAGAGCTGAGTTGCGGCCCATTTGCCCAATCCACCGTGGGGCAATGTGAGTAAACGTGCATCTAAGCAGTGTTATCACTATACACGGCATGCCTCAGGTTGCCAGGAGATGCACTATACAGAGATTTCTTGCTAGAAGTACAGTGTAATGAAACCTAGAAGCATGGAGAAAGTTTTGATACTTTACAACAAACAACAATAATGACAAAACTTGGGAAACAGAAAAATCATGAAATAAAGCCAAGAAGCCCAGGGCTGGCCAAATGTCATCACATAGAAATGCAGAGTGCTGGAAGAAGAGATCATGAGCCTCACACTTCTGCCCAGTGCCAGCCCTTCTTGTCACCGATGGAATAACTATTAGGGCCCAATTATACAATAAGCTGCAGTGATTTATGGTGCTCTACAACCTGCACAGAATCAATCTGTCTCCACAGCCATAAGTCTGCATAAGGTTTTAATTACGAACATCATAAGTTGGTCAGAGCATATGGAGAAAAATGGATTATGAATTTATGATGCAGTGAATTTTCCTGCTGGGCAGATCTTTTGATTGGAGCCTGGCAGCCTGATGACAAAGGCACATAGAAGTCTGATTTTCACAAAGCACTCAGTGCCTTTTGAAAGTGCGCGTGGGGAGTGAAGTAGGGAGAGTGTGCCACAGGGGATATGGAGAGATGTCAGTCTGGTCTGGCCTTGGGGGAGACACGGTTATCAGGGCTGTGTCAACACCTACCCTGGGATGGCACCTGAAGTACAGGCTGGAGCCCAAGAACCATCTCAACTGGCTTAACAGCTTTGCCAACACCGCTGGTGAAAGATGATTTCCTAAATCAAAGAATTATAATTTCTCTTTAGGATTTGATGGTTCAGTAAGCACATATAAGGAGCTTATCATGTACCCAACTTCTACCAGATGCTGTCATTTTATTGTTATAGTTTCTTTTTGCTTGGCTCTTGAGGTATTTCTCTTGTTAAGCGTGACAGACCCAACTGAGAAGAGTCTTGACAAGAGAAATGTTAGGATTAGCATGTTCATGAGATGGAACACAGTGAGAATGTGAAACCAAGATTTGTATGATACACGAAATATATACAGGTCCCTGACACTGTAAGGATGGTGATGGGAGGCTGACAGGAATTCTGCATGTGACAGGGAGTTCAACCAGCAGATAGGGAGAAACCATAACCTAAGAAACTATGAGTTTTTCTTGAGATCCACGATAATTAACATTCAGCTTTCCCCTGCATTGGCAAAGATTGTTGATTGTCTGATTTAAAAATTCGTATGTGCTATGGATGGAAGACTGCTTCCATGACTCTGGTGGAGTCCATTCAGGTTTATGGTAGTCAGCAGTTACAGCATGTGTGTGGTTTTGGCTTCATGGGTGCAGGATGTGTACATGTAGATGCCTGGACACCGGGCCTGAGTGGAAATAACTTTGCAGGGCCATCAAAGATGATGCCAACCCCCCTGGAAAGGTAGCACTGTCTTTGTGACTTGGAATAACTGTTCCACTTTCCTTCATCCTATCTTGACTTCCCCTACAAGTGCCAAAATGGTGAACATGCCTCTTCTCCATCTGAGTCAGTTTCCCTGGACACCTGACTGGCCAAGCTCTGTGTATGATCTGTAGAAATGCCAATTTCATGGATCAGGACCTACAGCTTTATATATGATACGGAAAAATAGAAGAGGGTATTCATATGTTCTTGCACCTATTCATCTTATATTTATTTAAACCCATGTTGTTAGTTCTTTAGTAATATATTAAAAAAGATGGATGTTCCCATATCCATTCATCTTGTATTTATTTAAACCCCTTTTGTTAGTTCTTTAATACATAGCAAGTAGTCTATTAGACATTACAGATATGGAGATGAGAGGTGTGCATGAAAATAGTTTACAACTTGGTTAAGAGGATAAATAAATAGAGGCTGGAATGTAGGTTGGAGTGCTGTTTTAGCATGCAAGACTTCTGGTTGTTTAATTCTCAGCATATCTCCTTAAAAGAATAATAAATAGTAACCATTTACTGCATTAAACTACATAATAAAATCAAGCACATGGAGTGATAGGTACTTATCTCAACATGAATGTTGGGCAAGGGTCAAGAAGGCACCAGTTGAACTAAGTAGGAGAGGAGACCATGTGCTACGCTTGGCTAGACATACACTTAGCGGGGAAACTAGGCAGGAAGGAGGGCAGGCTCTGGCAGCTGGTACTAAAACTGAGCTGGCACTTGCACATGCAGTCAGACAGAAGACCCTACACCAACATTCCCAGAAAATTCTGCCTACTTCCTCAGGCTGTCCACCTACAACTCATATTACGTCTCAAATCCTGATTGCTCTTGGATCAAAATTATCAAAATTATTGTATGTAATAGGCACTTCCAGCTTTAGAAACTGGGGATGATTTCCTTGTCCAGATCTATTAACAAGAAACTTGACAACATCTGCACCAAACCCACTAACATCTTGGGATGGAATAATGTAATTGGAGGCTATTGACACTCATCTCTGCATGAAAAATACACATAGTCTGATTAGCACATGGGTTCACATTTCTCAAAGTACAATTTTGAGGCAGCTACCTCTGTGCACTCTAAAGATAGTGATGAATTATTTTGAAACTCACATGCAGAGCTTTGACCACTGTTTCCCATTTTTTATTCTAACAGCTTGAAGGATAATCCTCTAATTGATTTATTCTTGTATCTTCCATAAAGAACCTATTCTAATTCCACTTCTCTATTTCTATCTTTTTTAATACATTACTAGCTTATAAAGGCATATCAGTTAATTATAGATGGATAGGTATTCAAATTAACTGAAACAGTCTGGTGTGGTGATAAATACCTGTAATTCCAACACTCCCGGAGGCCGAGACAGGAAGATCCTAGAATGGAGCCCAGCTACTGGGATTTCTGTCTTGTTTTGATACCGTTCCTTCTGCCCCCTATTTTTTATCTATTGGAATGTGAATGTTTGCCCTGTGCTATTTTATACTGGAAGGATTTCATTTTCTTTTATGATTTTCAAAGGATTTTCACAGCTAAGAGCTTGCCTTGAATCTTAAAGGAGACTTTGTACTTGCAATGCTGGAACTGTTAAGAATTTGGTGACTCTTTGAGATGGAATAAATGCATTTTACATAGTAAGACAGACATGCACCCTTAGGGCCAGACACTCACTACATTAAAAATGAAGGAATGTTGTGTAAAACTGAGAAAACACAGTCAGATCTCGAGCTTCTGCTTCTGCACACCTAGGTTTCAGTGGCTCACGGGCTCAAGTGGAGCAGGGGAAGCCTTGTGCTAAGGAATCAGACCACCTTGCTCTCACTGCCAGCAAGGACCAGAGGAGTGAATGGGCATAAGATCAGGCTTAAGGAAATTAGACCCATTTGCAGGGAATATTCTTTACTGTGAAAATCTCCAAAGTTTCTCTCACAAAATCTGAAGGCTGAGAGCAGTTGACCTTGTCATACATTTTGTTCTATATCCAATCATGAGAAGTGGTTTAAAAATGTACTATCCACTTACTAAACTTCAATCCTGCCTTTAAGAAACTTAAACTGTAGATAATAGTCCAGAGTATACCTTAAGTGGATCCATATGGAGATGCATCACAATGACATGTATCAATATCTGAATATTAATAGCACAGACTCAAAGGTAAGTTTCAAAACTCACATAAAATCAAAGGCAGCATTGTGGAAATATGTTCACAGCCCCCAAAGAACCTCTTTGACGAGAACACCAGACAGTTAGATAAGTATGTGCCACATTAATAATCAGTTTCACGACTTTACAGCAATACTGTAAATTGGTGTACCTGTGTGCACACATTTTTTAAAAAGTCATTTTCCCTGCAAGAGATCTGCATTTGGTACCATTCTCTTCACCAGCCAGATGTTTCTATTATATCTATTTTAAATGTAAATTCCTTGATGTAAGGAACAATATATTATGTTAAACCTCAGAATATTGTAGCCTTTGATGCATGACTATTATAGTTAATAACAAAAATCATGTATCAGCTAGAAAAGGATTTCTATGTTTCTCTGTAGATTAACGTGAGAGTTACTTTTACATTTCAGTGTGAAAGAGTGATTATAAGACTGCAAAAAGCAAGTAGGATTCATATCTATAAAATACAGGGCCAGTTTTACAACCGGAAATTGACTTGCTTAAAGGCATAGTAACATATGGGAAACATTATGGTCAGTGTTCGTAATACCTTCTCTTCAGTAAAGTGAAAGTCCAAAGCAGTATGGCAGGCACAGGAACGTTCAAACAAGAAGAAAATCAGCTCTATATGCCATCAAAAGTGGGTAAGGATTTTGCTTGTTTCTTTTTCTGTGCTGGGGATTGAACTCAGAGCTGGGAGCATGTTAGCCAAATGTTTTACTGCATCTTCAGGCCTAAGTGCGCAAGTTTTCAGCATTTCCTTACTCTAGGATCGTGACATTTTCAGTAGTAATTATGAGAATAAATCGTAACAAAAGCATTCATTGAATCTTCCAATTTATAAACATGTCAGTAAATAGCAGAAAACTAATAAACAAGTCATCTAAATTATTAGTTGGTGGTAGGAATTGAACCTCACAATTCTCATATACAGGAACATGCTTTGCACTGAGCTATGCCACTAGACTTGAAGTTACATTTCAGCAGTATAATGTATCATGATTTTTCAATTAATAAGCGGGGGAAGGTATAAAATGCATTCCCAAAGAGGAGGGAAATTTTTGTTTGTCTTCTTTCCTGCGGATCAGAGCCAGGGTCTGGAGCATGCTAATCAAGCACCCTACCAGCTTCCCTCCCTTAATGAGTAAGTTCTCAGCACATCCTTCCTCCATAACCATGTTATTTTCAGAATCACAGAACATTTTTCACTGAGAAAGACAGCTACCTTTATTTCCAATTTGATGTCTAAACACAGAAACATATAAGGTGACAGTGGTAGAAAACAAGTACTGCATTTGATGCCAAGTAATTATTTTTTTGTTTTTTTGTACCGGGAATCGAACTCAGGATCTTGTACTTGCCAGGCAGGTGCTTGTGCCACTATGCTGTCTCCCTGGCCACCATATAAGTAATTATGTACTGCTTACTTGCTTGCTCTTACAGCTCATCATGAAAATAAGTGTGTGTACCTGAGTGCACTGAGGAGTCCCCGTATCACTAGGACTCACAGATTAACTCCCAGTAGAACACAATGTTTATTAAGATATGTATTAAAATTTGTGACTTAGGTGTGTAATAAAATACTTTATAGCAAGTATAGAATTTGTCTAGCATTTAGGCCAGAAGAATATTGTTCATGAAGAAAGATTTTTTTCATTTACATTGGTTGAAATGAGGCTTAGTAACAATATAAACTCACCAAATTTTACCTAAATTGATTTGATTATTCAATGATAATTTTTATCATGATTATTATTGAACAGTGCTTTGTTTTCTCCTGCCTTCTTGTGGACAATACCCATATTCCTCCTTTGTTTGACTGCCTTCCAGGCCCCAACGAAAGCCTGAAATACATTCTAGATTGCTGCAAGTGTGATTTAACAAAGGAAATAAAACAGAATATATTTTGAACTATACAATTTTAACAAGTATTATTGCTCATCCCCTGATATACAAAGCATTACGGGAAAGTTTAATGGAAAGAGCACATATCCATGGCTTCTTGGGCCATTCATGCTGGACACTGACTCTGTCACAGGACTCATTTCCCAAAGAACTAGAATATGTATTTAGAAGTCTTACAAAAATATAGTCTTGGAGATTCATCTAAATTTTTGGTGTTTGCCTAAAAATTAAACTCTTGGCCATTACTAGATTAAATTCTAACCAAGCACCCTAAGAAAGTATGCTTCTGAGGAGGGCCTGGTACAGGGAAGGTGTGTGTTACATGGACGTCCATTTGAAAAGAGAGGTGGGGCAAGACCTGAAAGAGCTATTCTTCACTTTTCCTATGGCAAGCCCCAGTGTTCACAATGATAAGTACAAATATTATTTATTGTAATCCAGGAACTACTGAAAACGATTCAAATGTATTAATGTGTTAGCTTTTTGTCAGAGTGATGAAACACCCAAGAAAGACAAAGGAGGAATCATTCATTCTGGCTCACAGCTTCAAAGAGTTCGGTCCATGACTGCATGGTACCCTGCTTCTGGGCCTATGGGAAGGCAGATCATCATGATGGGAACCCTGTGCTAGAGCAAAGTGACTCATCTTTTGGTAGACAGGAGGCAGAGACACTACAAAACAAGGAACTGGCAACTAAGTATAGTCTCCAAGCTCATAACTCTATGAACCATTCCTATCAGTCTTCCATCCTAGTAGCCCATACATCTGTGAACACATCCATGGGTTCATCTGTTCATGAAGTTTGTGCTCTCCTGACCCAGTCTCTTCCCAGGAGCTCACCTCTGTACACATGAGCCACTGCAGGGACACTTTTGATCTAATTCCTAATGATTTACTATGTTAATCATTTCAGACTGCCAATGAGTTAGCTAGTATCCTTATCATCTCAGTTTGTAGATGAGACACTGAGACAAAGAATGTCTGAGTAAATAACACTAGCTCTGTGTGGTAGAGGCAGAAGCAACCCATGCAGTAAATCTAACTATAACCACACAGAACCACAGTCTTTGTGCCCTCTTGTGTGATGTTGTCATGTCAAATATTCCTGCTCTATTCTAAAGCCCATGAGTGCGATGGATTTTTTGCAGAAGTATAGTTTTGTTATAAATTAGAGTGGATAAGTATGAATATGATAAAGTAGTGAAATATAAAATATTATCACCATGTAGGTTTAATGTTTTATCTTCATTGGGACATAAGAGAAACATTTAATTAGGTGGTTTAAAAGATTTAAGGGGAAGAATGTCCAAAAAGAAACTAAAGCATTAAATACAATGTGACGATCTTAACTGATGCATTTTGTAAGATGAAAATAATACACACTCATTCCTGAGTCTAAAGATTCAGAGATATACCACAGTAATTCAGTCCACCAAAATGAATATTTTATATAGGTATCCACATGCTAACTGCTTTATATTCACTAATATAAATAAGTTTTACAACATTTGTGCATGTTAAAGATTACACCCTTTACAAAAGCACAAACTAAGGGAAATTAAGTGACTTGCCCAATGGGTTGCAAAACTGTCATTTGAATTCAGGTCTATAATTGCAGAGAACAAGTTTTATCACTTGCAAATATTTCTCTCTAGATACAGCTTGCTAATTAACCAGACTTTTCCCAAATGCTTACTGCTCAAATAGCTTTCCCAGGTTGTCACACAGCATGCTTGTACCTGCCCCGAGGAGGGAACCCTCTATCTATGGGTCAGTGGTTACCATAGGCTAAATTTCAGATTTGCATTTCTAAAAAAGAAAACAAATAGAAAAGTGAAGGAGAAAAATTAATCACAGGATATCCTTCATGGCTATGGAACAGCACTAAGACAACCTGGCTCTGGGACAGGATGAGCTTATTCAATAATAACTTGTCAATTACATATACACCAACAAGTTCTATGCTGGTCACGGGGACCCGAGACAGAGAGAAAGATGCCATACCCTTGCTCTCAGACTAGGCTTCAAGTTCCTACTATGCAAATAATTTAGAAAATGTTCTTTTAAGCAATGAGAACATTTTATTTCAAACACTTTTTTTTGAAAGATTCAAGAAACATCATACAAAAGGTACAATGGTGCTTTCTGTGTCAATCAGAGGCACGTCGATTTTATGTTTGTCAGAAAGGAAGTGCCACTTAATTCCCCCACACTTCCATGTAATAATCAAGCACGTAGAAATTTTAAGGGCACCCTCTGTTCTCTCAGTGCTCCTTTCCTCTCAAGGAGATATTTCCAAAGAAATCAGCCTAATGCAGTCCTCATCACAGTACAGCAGCCGGTACTCAAAAAGATGTGTAAGTTTGGTGAATTTCCTCATCTCAGTCTTTTTTCCCCAGTCTGTACTTTCTTCCAACAGGTTCCTGCGATGCTAATGTTACCAGAGACTCATCTGGTCAGGACTAGACAACAAAGAAATGATGGAATTTCCCACTGGTAACAGAGGCAGGATCTAAAGTAAGACTTGACTCCTGTTTCTTTGCCCCACGAGGCACGCATGATCTTTAAAACTTTTCTTTAACTTCAAAGTAAAATACCTAATAATGGATCTGTTTTATTTTTAATCCCTTTACTTTAGGTACCCTTTTGTCTACTTCAGCAATTTCCAAGTGAAGGTGACTTTACCCTCCACTGGACTTTGGGCCACGTCTGGAGATACAGTTGGCTATTTCTGCTAAGAATGGAGGGAACCATGCTACTGGCATGCAGTTGGTGCTGCCGAATTCTTATAATGCATTAGGAAAGCCCCACAATGTTTGTCTACCCAACACAGTGGCAGTGTCGAGATTGAGAAACACTGCCTTGATCTTTCTTACACTTCTATCCCTAGTCCCTGGTAACATCTGGGGATATGAATTTGCCATATGATAGTGTAACACAGTTATCAAGCCTGCATGTATTCAACAATATCTCAAACAGAGAGAAAGGACACAGAAAAGAAACTCTGCCTCCCCTCAGATTCCGGTTCACTTTGCGAAGACCAGGATAAGAAACCAGAAAAGAGGATATCACAGTCCTGCTTATATACCTCAGTTTCCCTATCGTTTGAAACACAGTATTAAAAGTTGGAAAGAACATTTTAATAGTTTAGGGGAAGAATAAAATCAGAGAGGTTCATGCTCTTAGGCAAGGCTGAGACCAGGGTGCAAATTACTGAGCAAAAGAAAAAAGGAGAGGCAGGGGGAAAAAAGAAGAAAGAGAGAGAGAGAGAGAGAGAGAGAGAGAGAGAGAGAGAGAGAGAGAGAGAGAGAGAAAAGAAGAAGAGAGGAAAATGACCACACAGAGAAAGGGTAGGAGATAGTAATGGAGGCGTGCAGCACATGACTAGTGGCCTCAGCAGCGTTTGCCAGAAGAATCAGTACCCAGCACAATTAGCTGCAAGCTACACTCTTCTCCCAGGCAGTTGGGAGTTGGACAAGGTGTGGAAGAAATTCTCAAAGACTGCATAACAAAAACAGCATGAAGTTTTTACTTAAATGGAATATTTGAATATTGGTTAATATTATCATTACGAGACTGAACAAAATTAGTGGAAGATTAGACCAACTCCAGAATAAAAGTATGCATTTCCTCTGTACATCTAAAAGCAATATATGAATGTTTGAGTTTGAATAGGCTGGCACTAATTTCGTAGGCTTTATGTAAAATAATACATACAATGCATAGAGCAAGATGCACAGCCTGGGGTGGAAATCAGTGATCAGAAAGGACACAAATTCATTTTTGTTTAATGTATGTGGGAAACAGAACTTTAGAACCATCCCTCAAAGACAGCCTAACTCCCAGCACCTGCGAATGTGACGAAGTCTCTCCTTTTTCATTATCCTATGTGGTACGGTAATGTATACTTGAAAATAGGAGGCTGACTGAGTGCTCCTCATCTCATCAGACGCACACTTAAAAGCAGAAATTTTCCTGACTGATGCTAAAAAGGACACAAAAAAAGAGATAGTAGAAGAATGAGAACTCTGCGCATATGGGCAATGGAGTGGGCTTTGCAAAAGGGGCAGCAAGAGGCCTCTGGGGGCAAACTGTGGACCCAGATTTGCAAGCTAGCAAAGAAAGAGGGATCTTAGGTCTGGACGCTAGTGCGTGTGTGAGTAGGGGTGGTGCTGGGGCTGGAACCAGCAATCTGTACCACTGAGCCACATCTCCAGTCCTTTTTATTACTTTTCTTGAGAAAGGCTATTTTTAAGTAGCCCAAGCTGGCCTCAAACTTCAGATTTTACCGCCTCAGCCTCTCAATCAGCTGATACTACAGGCATGTGCCACCACCCAACCTGGATTCTGCCTACAACTTCAATGATCATGAAAGTAGATTCTTCTTTGGACCTTCCCAATAAGAACCCAGTAAGTGAAAGCCTTGCTTTGAACCTTGAAATATTCTAAGCAAACAGGCAAATGTACACACACACACACACACACACACACACACACACACTCCAAACAAAAACCAACTGAATTACACAGGACCTTTAGAACCATAAAACAGTAAATATATATTGTTTTATGTGGAGAAGGACATTCTTTAATTAATCTTTCAATGTATGGCCTCTGGCATAATCTAGCCTCGGTTGTTGGGTTCTGGAGGAAGTCCAGCATAAGCTTTGTAAGCCCTGGCCTATGCGTTGCTGTGATATGCAGAAAGGAATGGTGACATGGATGGCTATCTAGTCAAGTCTCAGGCTTACGGTAATTGAGTTGCATTGTTCTTCCTAAAACAATTGATAGCCTCCCAGTAGCCCAGTTGCCTCTTTTGTTTTATCTCAATAAAAGGTTACTGAAAATGTGATTCGAGGCTGCCCTCCGCCCAAGAGGCTATAAGGCCCCTGATCCCAGAATATTGTCTCTCTTGTATTTCTTTTTCTTTTTACTTTTTTATTTATCAGCAGGTACCTCGTTCTTGGGACCTGTTCACCCTGGACAGAAACGGAAACTAAACCAACAGTTTTAAACTACTAAATTCATTTAATTAGTGCACATTAGCAGTATATAATGTTTATAATCCTTTTTCTTTTATAATCATTACATGGAATTTATAATGTGCATAACACTCCTTAATTTTTTTACCCCATAATTCCATTTCTTGATCTCCTTTCCATTTGAGAAGTATCTGTTTCCCTACTTCATATAGCATGTTTTGTTTTAACCCTTATCTATAATTTGGGATTCTCATATAAAACAAACTATCCACTATGTATCAGGTATCTAATTCTGTGAATTACTGTGAAAATTCACTTTGTCTACTTAGTAAAAAATGTTAAAAAAAATTTTTAGACAAATTAAACTTACCCAAGTTTGCTCAAGCAAAGAACAATTCATGAGAGCACTCAAAGCAAGAAGAGACTCAGATCCTTCCAGCCTCCTGAGCAGATAGCTCCCCGCACCAGGCCAAACAGGAAAGCCAAATGAGGAGAACGGATTGGTTGCAGCCAGGGTTTTGCTCACAGGGGTGGATGTGACTGGCCTCTGCCTCCTAGCACCGTGTTCTGCTCACTTGACTGCCTGTCCGTGGCTGCAGTTCAGCTGCTTTTCACTAAAGGAAACCCACTGTTTGGGCACAGAAGTGTACTTCTTGGTTAGCTTTGGTTTGTTTACATACTAGGTTAAGTTGCAGTTTGCTACATAACAATTTAAAGTACGGAAACATCCTTAGGAAAAGGACTTCCTGATTACTTAGAAACAAAATCCATAGTTGGTCTACCTATCTTTGCTGCCTCAGAGTCAGGTACTACCTGAGCCAGGTGTAGCTTTTCTACGAAATTAATGCAGTGTCAGTTCCCCTCATTTGCAGAATCCTTTTCCAAGGAGAGAGGCAAAGGATTAATTTACATAACCATATCCCTTTTGAAATTCACCAAAATATGGTATTTCAACCGCAACTGCTTAAAACCGCTGGCTGTATTTACTCTTCCCTGTGCACCTTGCAGATGGCACTGGTGTGATTACAGACCACTGTAAACAGCTGGCCAAGATGACAAGGAGTTCAAGAGATAGTTTGAGTGTAGGAGCTATTTCTATGATACACAGCTATTCCCACTTTATTGCTAGCACACTTACCATTTACCAGCATACCCGATACTACACATCAGGCAACAGAATGTAGAAAAACTCCTTGAAGAAAACTTGGATGCAGTCTATAAAGAGGTTACTGGGAGTCAAATATATGGTGCCTTAAAGTTATTCACAGATTTATTCTAATTAATTGCAATATTTAAGAGGTGGAAGAGTGGTATGTGACATGGAAATTTCTAATAAGCCTATGAATATTATATTTAATTCCTCATATGTATAGTTAATCTATAATTTTTTCTAAACTGATTATTAAGTAAGCATTTTGGGGGGTAGTCTGTAGGTATAAAATAATGGTTATAATATTATAATTTTGCATTTATTTATCAGCATTTGCTGTTTAAACTCCAGGATGGCAGGAGCTTGTTCATAAGGATTCTCCAATATCTATCTAATGTATGGTTGCAGTAAGTACTCAAAAATATCAGTTCAACTAATGACTTAATTGTACTTCTGTTACACAGTCATTCACTTGTGAAGTAAAATATACTTTTTAGTTACATTAATAATAAATGATAAAAAAAGAAAAAATTAATAAGATTTGGTTATTTTTTCTCCTAATGTGATAAATGCATTTATGTTAAAATCCATGTCACTACATATACTTGCTTTAAATATTTATCATTGTGTACTGAATATTTTATTACTTATTCAAAATATGATTTTGAAATATTATAAGTTCTATTGTATGAATATATAAATTTATTGAATAATATACACTGAAATGTATTTAAGTTTTTCCTCAAATTTATTTTGTCCTTACTAATGGTATATAATGAGTATCTGAGTGTGTGTGTGTGCGTGTGTGTGTGTGTGTGTGCACATGTATGTGGTGCAGAGTCACAAGCATGATGAGATCATCATACCATTAACCAAACATAGGCAAGAAGAAGTATAACTAAAAAGATTGAGCCCCTTTGGGCATGGAGGTGGTCTAAAACTAGTACTTAGTTGGAAACCACAGCTGAATATTCACTGTAATGATTACATTCAGAAAGAGAGATCATAATTCCAAAAGGGTTTATTAAGCATGCTTCCAAATTTGCTGATACACTGACGTCTTGGAACCTTGAAGTCCCTCGTAGGGTTATTAATTTTATCTGGGGGTGTGCCTTTCATATGGAAGTCAACCTATCCAGAAGCCAATGCCAGCCACATCCCTATGATAGGGCCGTCACACCAGGGGCCCAATTCCCCAGCCCTAGGCACTACAGATCAGGTAGTAATCAACTGGAGATTTTCCTTATGCTCCAGAGCCCACTGAAAGTATTCAGACTACTCAATTCCAACCCTATTAACTCTGCCTTTTGAGTTCCTTCATGGAAACCACAAAACAGGTTCTTGCTGTGTTCTCTACTCATTCTCTCAACTACACACTAACCCCAGGGTTTTCTAGCTATAATTCTGAGTGATATGCCAAGGGTTTCCTCTAAAAAACTTCATAAGTCATTTCCCTACTGGGAGAAAAGGATCACCATTCCCACCCAAACACTGAAGTCAGCGGCAGGAAGTAAGAGGTCCAATCACAATCGTGCCACATGGGTGTCTGTGTAGGGTGGACAAGCTTGATTCGGAAAGCAGAGAGATTCGCTTCCTCATTTGCAACGAGATTCCTTTTCCCTACCCCTCATTAGCAGAGAGCAGGGTGGCACAATCTGTCTTCTGTAGTACTTATTATTTACCATTTTAGACCCTTTCCCTCTATGTACTTGCTTTCTTCACGGCTCTGTATCAGCCTTTGATTTATATGATCGCAATTCATGAAAACCTGTTTGTCTACCAAGTACCTCTTACCCTGATACCTTAGCTTTGTTTGAGTTTAGGGATTCTTTGGGTGTGGATCACTTTGTGGCCTGCATGTCTCCTGTTTGACCCAGTTACCTATGGGTAGCATATTAGCTGCCAATAAATCTCTATCAAAGCTGCTAAAGTTAAAATAAAATATGAACCATCTCTTTTCTTACATTCTCACACCATCCATGGGTCTTTTCATGCTGGACTAAAATTTTGTGTACCTTTAAAACAAGTGGCAAGTATCCTTAGTCATAGAAAATAGAAATTAAATAATAACAAAACCTCGTGAGGCTGTGAGGGGAGGCACCTTTTTACACTGTTGGTAGGAATGTAAACTAGCACCACTGCTATGAAAATATCAGTGTGAAAACTCCTGAAAAATGAAAACTAGAAAGTGCACCACACCCAGGTATTCCCTTGCTAGGCATCTTCCCAAAAGAATTAAAGACATCACCTCGTAGTGACATATTGATAACCATGTTTATATTAAAATAATTCATAAGAGCTCAATCTTGGAAGGAGCCTATGTGCCCACTGACAGATGAATGGATAAAGAAAATGTGACCCTAAATAAAGATAATATTCAATCATTTATAGGAGAATGGATGCAATGAGACGTAATGCTAAGGGAAATAAATCAGACAACACAGCTTAAATATCCCATTCTTGTATGAGAAGCCCAAATTATAGAAAAAAAGAAAGAGAGAAATAAAGGATAGAAAACAAGATGTAGGGAGAGAGATTCTGGAAGGGAATGAGGAGATGGAGCAACATGCAGGTCAGGGGAAGAGAAAACGTTAGCGCTCATTTCTAGATGTACCCACACACACTCATGCTGTCACAACTGGGCATTTCAGAGGTAGCTGCTTCTAGGGTGTATTCTGCTAGGACAGAGGATATGGTACCGGGAATGATTATGGCGTGATGCTAGGATCGAGGGTTCCCCACCCTGGATATGCTCTCTGCCCCAAGGCTGAACAGCCTGGGTAGGATATAGGTGGTAGGAAAAGGGTCACCACTTGTCCATTATTACCTTCTGCCTGCCATGAGCTTTTCTCCTCTGCCATGCCACCCTGCCTTGGTGCCAGCCAATCATGCCCTGAAATCTCTACAAACTGTGAGCAAAATAAACCTTTCTTCGTTCAGCTTTGGGTGTCGGGTATTTTGTCTCAGCAATGGGAAAAGTAACTAAGACAGGAGGGGAAGGGGATGAGAAAAGTGTTATGGTTTGTTATTTACATGGACCAACTCCACACAAGGAAGGGAAACAATGTGCTGCAAACACGTGCTAATAAAATAAATAAAATTAACAGAGAAAATAAATAGAAATGAAACAGAAATAATAACTAGAGAAACTAAGCCTGCTCACAAACCAACATTTGCTGTATTGGAATGAGAAGCACATACACGGGGCCTGGAAAGAACTCTGCACTGCCTGCTGCTCTAGCCGATGGTTTTAAACCCACTTATTGAACCTTATCCCTTTTAAGAGTAATTGTCCCATTGAAAAGTAACTTTTAATTTACTGTCACCTTTAAGGGAAACTTAAAATTACCAAAATGTCTGCACAAATAAGTATCCATTATTCTTCAGGGGCTTCCAGTGTCTGTGAAGACAGCACTCAATAAATACGTGTTCACTGAATCAGAGATAATGCATTGCGGCACACTCCTGCTCAACAGTGTGGGCAGGCACTGGAGGAATCACAGAGGCAGAGGATTTCCCTGATACCTCATGCTCCCTGGTGAGCCTCCTCCTCGTGCTGGCCGCCCGAAGCTCTTGTTGATTTTTCCCGAGAGTCCCTCTGTCCCAGGGTGCCCAGAGGCGGCGAAGCAGATGAGACAGGCAAAGGCAGCCACTCCTGCCTGACTGTTGTTAATCTCACCACAGAAGCTGTATTAAGGCACTGAGAAGAATCATTAAAATGAGTCTCAGGGATTACTCAGGGATTTTGTTTATCCCTGCGTGCTCGTTTCCCCATAGGCAAGATGAATGAGTTGCTTGCATTTTCATTCTCAGTAATTCAATGAAAGCCTAAGTATATTTCTTCAGAATTACTTATATGTATATATATCAGATAAATTGTCTAAGAAGACTCTGTCCAAATTTAAATTTGTGAGGTCAGTTTGATTTATCTAAATACACCAGAATATTATAGTTACTTAAAATATTCATATGGTTAGGAAGAAAACTGTTTTCAACTTGGAAGAATTTGGACTCTGAGAAAAAAATATTATGAAAATATTCTTCTCTTAGGGATGTGAAATCCACATAAATTTTGTAAAAGCAGTACAGATTTAAGCTTTCCAGAGGACATTTCCAATTACATAGACTTTTTAAAGCATGAAATAAGTGATCAAAGGAACAACTAAACCTATTTTCTATCAATGACTCACAATCAACCTCATGGCTATTATAATTAATTTTTTTTTTTTATAATGGGGATCGAACTCAGGACCTTATGCTTGCCAGGCAGGTGCTGTGCCACTGAGTTATATCCCTGGCCCTATAATGTTGTACTATAAAGTTAATACTGAAATTTTATTTTTATTCTAATGCTTAATATCTATGCTCATGCAATGATACTTCTCACATGTAAATACTTAAATTATAGCTATAAATGGCCTTTGTTTACATCTAAAGAATATAACATTAAGAAAAATACTATCCCATAAAGTACACTTAATCTAAAGAAGTGGATTCATAGTAGGTGTGCAGTGAATACTTGCTGAATGAATACTATCTATTTGTTTACAAGCCATCTGTTCAACACCCTAGAATTTTTGTTCACAAGTTATAATGTTTGTTTTCTAGTTAATGAAAATTAAATATACCATTGCCATATTATGCCATATATTTATCATTCATTAATATTCATAATAACATTTCTCTAACTTTCTTCTGAGATAAGTCATCTTTAAGGTATTTGTTTTGTACTTCATTTACAGGGTGCATTTGAAAATCAGTCTCGGATGACGCATTATTAAAGCAAGATATGATGATGGTGCTGATTGGTAGTGTGTGAAAAAGACATATTGAAAGACTGACCAACCCGTATTCATATTATTTAAAACCAAACTATCTCCCATATGTTGTATTTTTTTCCTAAATATTAAATTGAAATTAATCATTTACACTAAAGGAAGCACAACACAGCAAGAGTATCCGAAGTTTCTATGGGACAGAAGTGAGAACCAATTTCTGTGATATGTACATCAGATGCCAATTAAGGGAACAATTCTACATCTACCCTGTATGATCACACCCAGAAGCTTTCTGCACCTGAGGAGGATTCCAATGTTCTCTTCTGCTGGGGATGTTTAAGAAATAGATGCAAAGAAATTAATGATAAGGCAATAGTAAACAAATTTCTGAGTTGGAAATTGTTCTTTGAAGAAAAGCAACTGAAAGATGCTAAAAGAACTTTCAGCAATGATGTTGTTAACCCAGGAGACACTTCTTTGTTTTTGGAAGTAGCAACGTGATGGTCATAAATCAAAGTATAGAGCCCTATCTCTTTTTTCCACCCACGGGAAATCAGGTGATGGCTGCGTGACTTGGATATATGAGGTTAGTGAGTATCCAATCTATGGGAAAAGTGATTCAGATACACATCTGCACAATTTTGATCTTTATCATCCTTTGATTATTTTAGTAAATGAATGATCATAATCCTTTTGCAATTATAAGCACACATATATGTGCATATGTATATATATGCATGCATAGATATGCTTGTATATGTATGTATGTGTCTGCATATGTGACTGTAAGCATGTGGGTATATAGATGGGTACATATGTATATATGTATATTTACTTTTCCACTAGATACATACTTTACTTACCTTTTCATATATATGCATGTCTATATATTCATACAGACATACATGTATATAGGTTTACTTTCCTATTATATATGTATTTAACTCATTCTTTCTGTCACATTAATTTTCTAGTACTTGGCATCAAATATAAATGTATGTGTGTGTATATATATATATATATGTACATATATACTTTAGGACATGAGTGTGAGTGCAGAACAATATCTTACATTTGTAGAGTATTTTTGAGAAGACTGCTGCCAGACTTGAATGAAATGATGAGCTATTTATAATTTCTCCCCAAAAGAGCAAACAAATCACTTTTAAATCTTTCAAAACCTACATTGCATTCTGGTCCCTTACAAACCCAATATAATAAATGTACATTCCCTCTATTTCCCTGTTCTTCTCTCTGAGTTCTTTATCCTTCTGCTAGCAGGAATACATATTCTTATTTCCAATAAAGCTTTGCTATATTTTTGTGCCAACTGAAATACTCTTCGGAGGCTGTCTTTGAACTACCCTTTCATTTTCTCTTTTGACTTCTTTGGAACATTTCCTCCGAGACTGGGTTCTGTCCTATTCACTCCTGGGCCTTCTTATTGCCTCCCCTGGGGAACCCACTGTTCTAAAGCAGGGGAAGGAGGGACCCCCTCCTGCTGAGTCCTTGTCTTCCCTTGTTTTCCTTTGTGCCTCTTCTCGTCCCCTCTTCTGCAGTGGCTCTTACACAGCCCATCTCCACACAAACAGCCCTCGCTTGTCACTTCCCTCTGCAGGAACCAGCTTCTTCCCTCCCCCGCCCCTAGCCTGCCTCGCCCTGTGTATTGTCCACCTCAGTTAGGTTATGTTGTCTATTGTTCCATCTACAGCCTGAAACCCTCCTCGTTTATTTCCCTTCCCATGTCTTTTGGCGATACTTTCAAAGCCTCACTCAGCCCCTACAGCTGTATTCACTGGAGCAGGTGTGACCAGCTCAACTTTTTCATCTTCCTTTTCATTCTGCACTGGCTTATCTGGTCCCATGGGGCTGCTTCTTCCCTAGATGATAGGCTTTTATGCATTTTGCGTAGATATGACCTTTCTCATTACAAAGCTATACACTATTCCTTTACTGCAGAAGGCCTAGCAGTATCATTGTTCTCCGGAAATGCTTTCTGGCAGCCTGGTACACGCAGATGCTTTCATGAGCCTGTATGTAGTGGAGTTTTAGCTCTCTTATATAAAAGACGCGTTGCTAGTGATGTCTAAATGAGGAGTGCACAGTTGCCTGGTGGTTAACTTTCACCTTGCCTAGTTCAAACTTGTGTAGTCTACTGAACGCCTAAGAAGTTTTTGTATTCATCAGTTGGGAACCACATGATTCTAGGCAAAAATGTGCTTCTAGAAATGCATAGTAACTGTCACAATTTGAATCAGGGAAATAATCTGTTAGAAATCTTTCCTTAGTCTTCTAAAATAAACAGTACATGGAATTAGAAGTGCTTCTTAAATTTGCCTTGAGAACACAGCGGATATCTGCTCATGGTAACTTCCTGCGTGGTGACATCATTTCATACTGTTTGTTAGTCGTTAGACCCTCGCTCTTCTTTCAGAGGTAGGAGTACAGTGCAGAATCTGCAAACTATGACCCACAAGCCCAATTCAGTCCAATGTCTTACATTATAAATAAAGATTTATTGGTGCAGTCGTGCTCATGTGCTTCATATTGTCTGTGGCATTTTTGTCCTACAAAGATGATCTTTATAGAAATGCTTGCAAACCTGATATAATGATGAAACTGTGCTGCTCTGTCTTCTTACCAATGATTTTAATTTTGCCTATTGCAAGACTTTTCTTTTTTGGTCAATCTCAACAGTTCAGTTCATACATTTTGATTATTTTGATGCTGTACAACATAATCTAACGTAATAATGATGCATTCATAGAAATCATCAACATAAGGTACTATTACTTTTTATTTGATACATTCAGTAAAATCAATGTAATTTTTGCAGATCTGAAGATTCACGTAAAAGCCCTAACACCTAAATTTTTCATGACTGAGAATGCTGTTTTTTGGGTATTCCAGTCTTGTGTTGATAATTGATTCCAATCCTTATTGATTCTACTTCACTTATTGAAATATTTTAATGCATTTTGCCATATTTTTTATATCAACTACTGTAAATCATATGGGAGATAGCAAACCAGAAACACCTTAATTCCTTCCCTCTTCCCTTTACTTTCCTATTATTGTATTGCTGCATTATTTCATCAATCTTCATCTACAATTAAACTTTTCACTTTTCATTTATCCTTGTTGCTAACCAAAATCTTGATTAAATGGGAAGAGATAAGTATTCCCAAAAGAGTTTCTATCTCTATCGTTATTTCTTGTTACTAATACAGCCTACGTCACTTAGGTCTCTGCCATATGCTCTTCACCTCTTCTGTTCTTTTGCCTATGTTCAAATTTTATCATTCTTGTCCATATTTGCTTCTTTTTAGCATTTGCCACGCATCGCTGGGATAACAATAGCTCCATCTACAATGATTTTAAGAGGCAAAATATTTCCATTTCCTGCTCCAGAAACCTAGGAGCATAGTTGAATTGCTCAAGCTAAATCTTGAGGTTTTTTTGTTCTTTTGCTGTACGTTCCCTTCTGTAATTTCTGTTAGAAAGTACCTCTGAGAAAGAGAAGGAAGACATTGGCCAAAACTTCTAGCAACATAACCATTATTAAAGTTATTTTTCAACACAGTCCTGTTGACCAGTATTATTATTTCTGTTAGGATTTAGAAAAATAAATAACGTGCTTCAGGCTCTATAGTAAGAATGCATCACAGATTTGATGACGCAAAAATTTGAATGTGAACCTTACTTTTGACACCTCTACTGAGGTAAAATTACTATGCAAAAATATTAATGTAACAAACATCATTTGAATTTGAACATGTGCATGCATGGATAAAACTATTGCTATAATTGAGGTAATAAACATATGCATCATCTCCAAAAATTTTTGCCTGTCCTTTTGTTTTGGTTTTAGTTTTGTAATAAGAATACTTAGAATGATGTATGCTCTTCTAATTATTATGTGAATAATACAGCACTGCTAACTGCAAGCATTATGTGATATAGTACAGCTCCAGAACTTAGTCATTAGGTATATTTGAAACTTTATAATCATTGCACAAGCAACTCCCCATTTACCAGTTTTTCCCTTCATTGACCAATATTCTATTCTGTTTCTGGTTCCTTTAGATACCTACTATAAGTGGACTACATAGTATTTGTCTTTTAATGCTTGGATTATCCTACTTAGTACTATGGTTTAAATCTGACTTGTGTCTTCCAAGGGTCAATTGTGATTGAGGTCTTGACTTCCAGGGTTGAAGCAGTAAGAGGAACTGTGGTGGTATCCAGCAGGAAGCCCTTGGATCACTGTAAGTGTAGATTTTGGAGGGGACTCTGGAACCTGGATCTCTCATTCTCTCTCTGATGCCTATTTGGCATTACAGGCTTTCTCTTACACAATGCATCTCTGTCAGGACTGATGTAGCAGAGAGAGGGTCTTTACCAGAAATCAACTGATAGAGGTAACATGCCCATGAACCTCCAAAACTATTAACTAGGTAAACTTCTACTCTTTGTAAGTTAGTCACCAGAAATATTTTACTGTAGTAACAGAAAGCTGACTAATATATTCAGAATAACTTCCTCCAGATGCATCCATTGGTGGAAATGTAACATAGTATTGCAATATGCAAAAGTAAGAACCTGCCTTGAAAAACTTAAAATAGAAACACCATGTGTGGTTGAGCAGTCTTATTATACACATGCTTTTGTATACAAAAGAATTGAAATTAAATATTTGAAGAAATATCTGCACTCTCATGTTAATTGCAACATTATTCATAGTAGCCAAAATGTAAACGTCATTTTGTGTATGAGTAAAGTAAATGTGATCTGTAGGTACAATGGGATATTATTCAGCTTCAAAAGAAAGACGTCAACACAAATCCTAGATTAAGTACACTGCACTGTTACTCATCTTCTTGTTTAATCTGCCTGCCCTGTTTCTTGTATACAGCACACAAATTAACCATGCATCTTATTAGGGTCCAGAGTTTTGGAAAGAATTCTGCCCATTGGAATTGCGCACAAATTATTAACTGATTGGCTGCCTTACTACTGGAACAAGTTAAGTGCTTGGATCTCCATGATATATCACTTCACACAAACAAGCAAACAAAACAATCAATAGCAATAAGAAGGAAGCTGAAAAGCAGTGATCCCATTCTAGTTGGGATATCAACCAATAAGAAATGGTACACTCAGACTGGGTATTTGGTAAGAATTCAACTGGGAAGTTTTAACAAGATATAGAAAAGCTTAGCTGACATAAAGGACAGGGTGGCATGATTAGGCTGATGCTCATCGAAGTTCATATTCAAGTTCAATGACCAGCGGCAATCATAAAGCACAAGGAAGGCAGAATTCTTCAGAATGTCAATTCTGCTCTCTTAGAGAGATGCCTTTTCTATAGTAAGAGTGTGTTTCTTGGTCTTTATTGAAAGCTGATGTTTTAAAGTGAAATAGTTCTTCACATGGCATAGAGTCATTAAACATCTTCACCTTATGTTCAGATGACTGCATATTTTGCATTACTTTTCTAAGGAGTTATACTCTGGACAATAAACCTGTGGATTCTAGGTTTGTTGACCAGAAGTACTCCAAAATCATCATTTCTGAAGCAATGTATGAATTTAGTCTATTCATAAAATTGTGTTTCTCAACAAGTAGCAACAATGTCTGCATTGTATGAATTTTCATTAGAAATTTAGGCTATAACTACATTCTTGTATTTAGGAGCTACTTCCAGTGCCAATACTGTTTTTTACTACTCTCTTCCTCTTTCTAATTGAACAAGATAGCGATGTGTCACAGAGGATTTTGTCAGTGAGATACTTTATATTTGTGGAGGACCTAAACACAAGGTCCTTATGTGACAAAGGATTGTTTTCTAGAGTTAGGTGATGTTGGTTCGTATCATAGCCTTTCTTCTCAGTAATGCTGAGCTTCTCCTTTTGCCATCCAAATTCTGAACTCCTATCTGCACTGCAAAAGAGAAGGGATTTTTATTTTTACCCTAGAAAAATGGGAAGACTTTTTGTAATGGTGCTTTGCAAAGTAATCTGTAGACATGAAAAATATGGAAAACTAAGATCTATTCATCTGATAGAAATTCAAATACTGCATATTTACTATATTTTAACTTGGTCTGCTTTGTTCTGACTTTGGTAACTCTGACAGAAAGGACAGAAGTCTTCAAGCCCACAGTGAGGTCTCTAGTCTCTTAAAATAGGATCCTGTGCAAAGTCTCTTGAATCAAGATATACACTGCTCACCTGTCTCTGTAGGCTGCTGAAATGGTAATGAGGAACTGAGCTGTCTTCAAAGTTAAATCAAGCCCTTTGCCCTTCCTCCATAAAAGCCTGGGGTGAGGATGTCTGAACTGAGCTTGGAGAGGAAACTCTGCATAGATAAAGGGAAAAAATGATTAAAAAGGTAAAAGTTAAAAGGGCATCTTTTCAAAACTAAATCATTTTTTAACACTCCTGGGTGGGTGGGTGGATTATCAGAAATGATTATTCATCTACAGTTTTTAACTCTGAATTTGCATCCTTCCTTCCTCTCAAAGTCTGGACATTTTTTCCTGTTCAACTACATTAACCCAACAAAGTAACAGCTGCCACTTTGAGACCTCTGTTTAATGAGAAAATAAACTGAAGGCATTTGGGGAAGATATCCTGAATGCAGTCTCACTAATGAGATGTTTCAGAAAGCAGTCACCATTAGCAATTATTCCTTTACTTCCAACAGCAAAGATGCTTTATGAGATCCAATTTATTATGTGTTCTCTCAGTGGGAAGGGGTCTGCACTACTGTTATAACCTGCTCGGTTTTTCTGATGATGCTACAGTACTTTAAAAAAACTGGAGGCATTTTACTCTTTCATTTTCTAATCTAAGGAATGTGTTTATATTTTATTTTAGTAGGAAACTTGTCTATCATCCATGCAAGAAGAATGGCCCCTTACTGGTCACCGCCAGAGATATAATCCCTTCTCATGGCATCAATGTCACATAAGATCCATACATAAGTTCATATTTTAAGACCTGGTCCTGTAGTTCCTGGTTTTGGCACACTGAACTCAGAACCACCTCACTATAGATCCCAAAGGATGTTATTTAAATTCCACTTTCCCTGAAACAGGGATATTCCTATTAGTAGTTTGTTTGGAACGTTGTCTTAGAAAGCAGATTTGTTTTTTAAAGTAAAAGAATGACAACATACGAACAAACAGACAGCCATTTACAAAGTAGCTCTAGAATAGTACAAGCAATACTGAATTGTAGACAAGGTGACAAGGAATTAACAATGGTTGTTGTATTACATATCGATAACTTCAAAGTGCATACTCAGGAAAACAAATATAGACATGCAAGATTGATCAAATAATTAATCATTAACTATTCCTTTCAATAAAGTGATAGAAGTCAGTAGTACAACTATGTTAGCTATCCTGCATATATGTACACATATAATTATCCCTTTCCCCTCATTCCAGTCGCTCTTTACTTTTGAGCACTTTCCTTTCATTTCACAATGTCTGTCATACCTCCTAATTTTTATTCACACTTTCAGGTTCTTACACTAGTGATACAATATGTTGCTTAAACAGGCACATCTGGTTTATTTCATTCATGAGTATGGTCTCCAGTTGTGACCATTTAACTATAAAAGCCTCAAGTTTATCTTTCTCTATAGTTGAGTAAAATTACATTATATAAAAATGCTACAATTTTTTAATCCAGTCCTCAGTGGATGGATATTTGGGTTGCTTCCATGATTTAGCTTTTACAAATTGTGATGCTATAAACATGGGTGCACATATATCACTGTGATATGATGTTTTCTGATCTTCTGGGAAAATAGCAGAAGGGAAATAGCTGGGTTGAATGGGACCTCTAGACCTAGTTTACTGAGGAATCTCCAAACTGATTTCCAGAGTGGTTTCACCAGTGTGCATTCTCACCAGCAGTGAAGAAGAGTTCCTATTTCCCCACAGCCTTGCCATCATTTGTTGTTCTTTGATTTCTTAATGTTAGACATTCTTACTGGGGTGAGTTGAAATCTCAAAGTTGTTCTAATTTGCATTTCTCAAATGACTAATGATGTTGAACATTTTCTCATATATTTATTTACCATTTGTATTTGTTTATCTGAGAAGTGTGTATTCATCTCAGATGCCCATTTTTGGATTGGGTCTTTGAATTTTGGTGGGCTGATGCTTTTTAATTATTTATATGTTCTAGACAGAAACCTTTGTCTGACGGACAGCCAGCTAAGATTTTTTCCCAATTTGTTGGTTTTTTTTTTTACTCTGCTGGTGATTTCTTTAGATGTGCAAAAACTTTTCCCTAAGATGAGGTCCCAGTTGTTGATTCTTGAAGTATTGCCCCTGCAGTTTGGCTTTTGCTCATGAACTCTCTGCCTACCCCTATGTCTTCAAGACTTTTACCTACTTTCTCTTCCAATAGATTTAGTGTTTCTGTTTTAATACTGAAATCTGTGATCCATTTTGACTTGAGTTTGGTGCATAGTGATAGACTTGGGTCTATTTTCAGTCATCAGCAAGTGGCAAGCCAGTAGGTCTGGAGGCATTAGCCAGAGCAACTAGACAAGAGAGAGAAAAAAAAGGAATGAGCATAGGGAAAGAAGAAGTAAAATTATCACTATTCACAGATGACACGATACTTTATGTGTATGTGGAAATCCCCCAAATCTCCACCAGAAGGCTCCTTGAATTAATCAACAAATTCAGCATTGTAACTTGATACAAAGTCAACACCCAAAAATCAATAACATTCCTATACACAAACAACAAACAGACTGAGAGATAAATTAAAGAAACCATACCTTTCACAATAGCATCCAAGAAATTGAAATACTTAGGAATCAACGTAACAGAAGAAGTAATCCATTGAAAACTACAGTACTCTGAAAAAAGTGGTCAAGGAGGACTTCAGTAAATGGAAAAGCATGCCTTGCTCATGGATAGGATAGGAAGAACCAACACTGTGAAAAAGCCCATACTAGCAAAATTATTGTACAGATTCAATACAATTCCCATTAAAATACCATTAGCATACCTCACATATCTACAGAAAATGTTCCTTAAATTCATCTGGAACTACAAGAGACCCAGAATAGCAAAAGCAATCTTGGGTAACAAAGATAAGTTTGGTGGAATCACAACCCCTGACCTGAAATTGTACTACAAAGCTACTGTACTAAAACAAACCTGTTACTAGCTAAAAAACAGATTTAAGGATCAGTGGAACAGACTGGAAGATGCAGCCACAATCACAAACACGCTCAGCCACCTAACCTTTGAGAAAGGGGCCAAACAACCTCACTGGAAGAAAGATAGCTTCTTTAATAAATCATGCAGGAAGCAGATGTTAAAGAAGGTAGAATATAGAAGAAAAACAATCCAAACCTCTCATTGTTAAGCAAGTCTTCCTTGTAAGCCACTGGAGCTCAGGCTGGGACATTTACCACTGAAGGAAGAAAGACTGAGACCCTGTATTTGAGAGTCACCCCTCACCAGGCCATCTCTATGAGTCTTCTCTACTGCACTTAAATTCACGACTGGCTTCTAAGAAAACAGAAACAGTTGCATCCATTTACCTATAAAAGCCTTAAGTTTATCTTTCTTTATAGCTGAGTAATACTCCATTGTATAAAAAGATCACTTCTTTTTTATCCATTCCTGTTGATAAGCATTGGGATTATTTCCAAGATTCAGCTAAGACAAATTATGCTGCTATAAATATGGGTGCACTTATACTGCTGTGATATGATGTTTTTAATCCTTCTGGAAAAATACCCTGAAGGGGAATAGCTGGGTTAAATGGGAGATCATAGTCATGTGTGAAATAAATCAGACCCACATGTATAAGGAGGCATTGTTCTGTCTCCCTAATGTAAGAAACCAAAAGAGTAAACAAAATCTGAAAAGTTCAATAGATGTTGTAAAAGGGAAAGAAACTGCTCAAGAGGAAAGAACTGGGATGAGGAAAAGAGAAAAGAAAGAAGGAAGGGAAATCCTAGATCATAGATAAGATAATTTTACTACTAATTTCTATTGGTTAATGGAAAGGAACAGTTTTCTGTCTGAAAATCTGAACAACTACTTTGAAGATAACAATATGCAATATAACAACCACTGTAGATTTCCTATTATCCTGTTTTGAAGTTCTGTCTCACATAGAAATTTTTCATAAAAGTATCAAAATATGAAAATATTTTTCAGGCCCATGTTGTTTAAACTATTTATGACTCAAAAACAACTCTGATAGGAGAGCAGAACAATGAAATGGTTTCAGTGAAAACATATTACACCTCATAGGGTGAGTCAGATGAGTGAGCATCTCTAAGAGAATTACATAAGTAAGTAAAAGCCTAAGACTAGAATAGCTAGTAACAAAGATAAAAAACATTGGGCAATAGAAGTATTCAATACAGTCCTGGGGCTTTGGCAAACCAGAAATGGTAATACGGATGCTTACTGGAAATAAAAAGAGACGATTATGTGGAACCCAGTAACACCAAGAAGCAAGACTGATGAAAGTCTGTGTCCAAGAATTCAGTGTTTGTTGAATGTCTCCTGGCACCTGCACTTGGAATGAGAATGGAGAGTAAAATGGGGCGGATGACCTCAAGCATTCTGAGCTTTCACAACTCAGGAAGTGAGGTAATCCTGTGAGGCGCACACATGCATGCCAAGGTCCACGGGGCTTCACCCTCTCAGACCACTCACCTCTTTTGCCGGACTGAAAAGGGAAACGCAGATTCTACACAACAAACCTAGAATTTGGCTATTTCCTCATCTTCCAAAGCCTGTTGTCAGCATTATTATTATTAATAGTAGCAGTAGTATTTCATTATTTCCTTAACTTCAGATAAACCAGTGTTTCAATTAAGCCCATAGATACATGACAAAGAAATGCCCTGCTTCTATCACATGACTGTAGTTTGGTGCAGATATAATGGCATAAACACTACAAACACATATAATGGCATTTAAATTTGTTGAGAATGACAGGTTCTATATTTTTACTCAGTTTGGTAGCTTATTGTTTTACTAATACATTTCAGGGTTATTCAGTGCAACATGGGTGATTTCTGAAGGCAATGAAGAAAACATACTCTATTTACTCATATAAACTATCTCAAAAATAGTTCAATAATTTGTTTTGTTCTTTCTCCTGTAATATTTTTAACTGTGTAGCTGCTTGGTTTTTCGCCTCACTGTAATTCCTGCCTAGTCACTATGGCAACCAGCCAATATGGCGTTTGTAGTCACGTGTTGTGCTCAGCCAGTATGGCACCAAGTCAATCTGGCGCTGACCTCAAGAGGGCAAAGCCAATATGGCGCGGGCCTTTAAACGTTATATGCTAAGCGCTACCCTTCTCCCCCTGAGTCAAATTACAACCCCCTACTTACCTTTTTGTAATATCCTGTTTCCCTTTCCCACGTTGCAGCCCAATCCTGGTCCACCATGTCAGGCAGTCTGCCTCCTAATCCCTGCCTCCCATCTGGGACTATTTAACCCGGGATCCCACGACAAACAGACAAACCCCCGGAAGTTCCACGTCCCCTTTCTTTCCCTTATTGTGGTCTTCCCTGTACCCACAATAAAGGCATATTTTGTACTTTGCTTTACTTCTCTCTCCGCGCTGGACAAAACCTATCAGTAACCATTCCATCCTTAAAAGAAAACTCTTATTCTGCATCAGAAAAAATTGCTAACCTCTGAAATTTAATTATGAGATCAAAACAAAAGCCTATTTTCACAGTGTTCCTGCTTAATATCCTAATCATCTTCTGTTTGTCCACTTTTTCACGGAGACTAGAGATCCTTTGCCAGAAAGCTACTTGAATGGTGTATCAAGGAGCAATCGCTGCATTGTTTACAAACAGAAACATAAAACTGTGCTGAGTTTCAGGGCAGCATAGAAAGAATATGATTTTTTAAGTAATTTGTCCTTATTGTATAATAATGATGATGGTATGATATTGTGAACTTATTGTTTCCTATGGACTAAGTACTTAACACATTACCTCTACTCTTCAACTAAATCTAACACATGAATGAGGGCTGTTATCTTTATTTTTAAAATGAAGTGGTCCTTGCATCTATTCATAGCTTGAGCTAAGAAATGTCAAGGCAGAGCTAAGATTCAAACTTAAACATGAGGAATTTTGGACCTGTATCTTTTGTGCTGTCTCTGATGTGTAGTGGAGCTGTGGAATTTCAAAACTTAGTATTTCACTGCTCACTTTGAATTTGACATATGACACAAAGGAATAAAAGTAATAATTAGGATATATTCTAAATGTAATACAGTAGAATCTCATAGTAACATTACTCTGTAGGAGTAGCCACAAAGCAAAAATTTTTCCATTCATTTCTTTAAGAAGAGTTGGAATAATTGTCTACAGAGAATAAATGGATTTCTCTGCCTGCTTAGCCCCATAGCAGATAGATTACTATTTCTTTGATGTCATTTGTATTATTTCAGTTTATTTTGTTTGTCACATATGTTCTCAGAGTGCAAAATCATTGAAGTGCAAAGTAAAGGCAGACTGGTATAGCTCATTCATTAATTTTCACAGCAGTTGGTTCTATTCTGGCATTTAAAATTAATGTAAGGCAAAGTTCAAAAATTTCCCTTCATTTCAAATCACACGTAACACCTATGATTTTCTAGAAATGTTCCAAACTGATTAAATTTCTTTAGTGCAAGATAATCACCCTGCAAAACAGAAGAAATCTTAAACATTATATATCCCAGCTCATTTCAAAGGCCCTGACTTAGTATGAAAGTGTTCTGGTGCTATCAAAGATGACATTCCAGTTAATTCTACATGAAAATATTCAGAAGGGAAATGATAAATAAGTGGGGTAATTTCTAAGACAGACATGTCTACTAAAATGTTTAAGTTACAGTTGTGTTTTTCAAAAAGACTTAAAAATTAATGTGTTGAAATTATCATGCTTAGAAAAATCAGGAAGACACCATGAGACAATATTTTTTTCATGATGATGTCAGGACAGTACCATGGATAGGGACACTGCTGCCCCTCGATGCTTATAGAGATAATAATCTTACTGGAGAACAAACCCGTAAGGGCTCCTTACATTTTTGTTAGATTCTTCTACTAGAGATAATGAAGAGCTCTTTCACCCTGTAGAATAAGTCAGCACACATAGACTTTTTTTTCTGGTCATTTCAAATTCATGGGGAGCACAGAACTTGATTAGACAGAACATACGGATATCAAATGAAACTTGAACTTATTAATTGGCCCCAAGTTTGTTACTTTTTTTAAAAATGTATTTCACAAATACATTCTGCTTAACATGCCTAAGTTCTAACTAGCTAAAATACTTACAATTTTCATATCTGTGGAGGTCCACCTGGAAGACTCTCCTGGAAAGAAGAGCAATTATCTCCATTTTGGCTAAACCTGGCCCAATTTCCATCCACTGATGTGTCCACAGCTGGCTGGGACTTTTCCTTATCCCCCCAACTGGCTCTAAGCAAAGCACATCGGCCCAACCCATGCGCTGTAGTCTTTGAAGGAAGGCCACAGGTCAGTGTTGCCCTGCCCCATAGCTCTCAAAAAGCATGTGAGTTGGGTAGGAGGGAGAGTTGTGCTCCATGCTATTGGCTGGGATTGAGCCTTGAGAAACAGGCCATGACATCTCAGGGCATAAAAATACTACACATCAAAGCTGAAGCACCAACCCCAAAACATTAGGTACTGCCTCAAACTGTGATATGCAGAGTACTCCTTTTTATCTCTTTCTCTTGGCGTGTTGCAGAGATTTCAGGCCTCCTACTAGCTCGGCTCATGGCACTCATGTACTTCCTGCCACAACTAGAGTCATGCATCCCCAAACCACTCCCCTCTTGACAGATTAATAAAACCTGGGTGTGGCCCTAGAGCGTGGCATTTGTTATGGTTAGCCATCATCCTAGCTGGACTTACGACCCCCTTAGCTCCCCATAACTACAAATATGCCTTACTGTCTTTATTACCATGGGTTGCACTGGAAGTGGTAGATTAAAATTAACTCACTAGAATTCTAATAACTTTTCCATGGGATTACAAATACACACTTTCTGGCTCAAGATGAGAACTCAGAAGAGCTCTATATATTTGGTACTCAACATGACTGGAACACACACCTTCTTGGTATAATGACCACTATCTACAATCAGGCCCTGGCAATCCACTAGACCTTGCATAGCCAATATAAAAATAAATGGAGCATGTTTTATTAATTGTGCTCAGACACAAGTAGGAGTCTGTTTGTCAAGGGTAACAATGGGACAGGAACATTCTTCATCTGTAGGAGAGAAAGAAGTTAGCCTTTTCATTATGAAGCTGTTAATGCAGCCAATAATGTGCCATCTAGGCAAATTTTTCTATTACTCCATCAGATAGCTACATCCTACCCTTCCTCTCCCAAAGTTGGTACACTCAATATGAGAGTTTGGAATAAAATAGGTGAAAGGTTTTATAAAGCTAAAGGCCAAAATAAAAAGTCCATCCATTTTGTGGATGGCATGTGATGCCTAGTGAAGGTGATTCTATTGTCTTTGCAACATAACTTGTAAAAGAAAGCAGGCCAGTCACACATTACCATCGTTAACAGCTGAAACTATGCTGACAAAATGCATATGAATAAGGTAACTGAAAGAGAAAAGGACTCTGACATAACTATAACAAAAATAATCAGATCACCATGGTAACATGCCTCCCGGTGGGCTGCCGGAGAAAAATAAAGCTTGTTTAAAAAGTGCAGATGATCAAACGAGTTCACTTTTGCAAGATATCCATAAAGGGAAATGTGAAACTTTTCAAATTTATTCACACACTCAGCTTCATTCTCCACAGCCAGTTCAGAAGATAATGTTTCCACTTCTGTGCTTCCCACTACCCCTCCTCCCCATATCAGAGCTCAGTAACAACACCCCTCCTTCTCCACCCATATAAAAGCCGAGTGTGACATAATGATATGTGCGTAGCCAATATGCTTTCCAGTCACTAAAGAGATGGACGCAGAGCACCCTACCCATAAACTCAGTACCACACAGCCTTTCCCTGTCGTTCTTGAAAGAACTGAAGCAGAGCACACTAGACGATGGGAGTCCAGGCTCCTTCTAGTCTTGGCTGTTGGATAACATAATTCAAGGTTTTTCAGTGGTGCCAGGGGATGTGACCTATCTCACTCACATGTGTCTGTGTGCTCAGCACAATTTCTACACTTTGAATCAAAATGAAAGACATTAATATCAACATAGACACAGAGCAATCAAGATAGCAGGATGAAAATCTTGAAGCTATTATACATGAAATGTTATCTGGTGCAAGCTGATATGCCAAATTGAATATTCAGGCCCCCAGGCCCCATTCCTATTCATGCTGTGTAAAGAGATTCGAGCACATAAAGTTGTATCTGAAAGGATGGCACACCTAATAATTCTTTTATTCAGATACTCCAGGGTCCCACAGACTTATACTCAGTTTGTGGCATCATTGCAAGAGGCTGTAAATAGGCAGCTTTCTCACAAAAACATGACTAAAATTCTCATTCATCAGTTATCATAAGAGACTGCCAAGGATAAGATTAAGTGAGTTTTAGCCTTGGAACTACATACTAAAGATTTTTCTGATTGTATTCATGCACTCCAAAATATTGGATCTACTGCTCAGGCTTCTGCTCTCATGGTACAGTCTATATCCCAAAACCTTGCTATCTTGGTTACTTTTTGCTTGTTGCTGGGACAAAATACATGCCAACCAAACTTAGGGAAGAAAGGGTTTATTTAACTCACATCCCAGTTTATAATCACCTGGCTCTAAGGCAGGGGGCAGGGCACAGGGGAAACACTTCAAGGTACCAGAAGACAGAAAAAGCAGCAAGAGCAAAAGCAGGGAGAGCAAGCCTCTTCTCCCTTATATCATAATCAGGCTATCATGCCCTAGAGTGTGTGTAGTGCTCACTTGATATCTGTGCCTTCCTCTTGCACAGGATAAGTATGTTTATAAAGTGAGGACCTTGGCCCACTGCAGAGTTGCTTTCTTAAGCTTCTAAACTTCTCAAGTTGACACAATGAATCAACCATTATAAGTCACCCTTTGTCAACTTGGCAATGAGATACATTTCTTTAAACTGGTTTCCAAATACAAAGATATGCTTACTCTTCTCATTTAACAACTTGAACATTGTAACACAGGTTTAACAATCTTTAAAACTCAGTATTAAGTCTATCAGCATTATATTACATTAAAACCATAATATTTTCCCCCTGCTGACCCCAAAGTCTCATGCACATCCCTTTATGTAAAAGGCAGTTAGTCCACCTTGAAGAGTTTCCAATGTCCTAATATTTTCTGCATTGCTGAAATGTCCCAATTCCAAGTCTCCTCTGAGATGTAAGGCAAACTCTTAGTTGCAAACCCTTGTACAAGTGAAAAGTTATTTAGAAACTTCCAACATCAAATGGCACAAAATAAACCATTCCAAAAGTTACCAACAGCTGAATACCAAGGGTTGGGACCAAATCAAGTTGAAAATCCAGCAGGGCAAAAACTAAGCCCTCTAGTTCCATGTCCAGCACCTGAAGCAATCTGTGGCAAATTGTGAGCTCAAAAGGGTTTAAGTGGCTCCACCTTATGTCACTGTCGGTGGTTAGTGTTCTACAGGCTCTCTCTTGAGTCTACTTTACGCCATCCTTGCAACTTTCCTAAGATGATCATTGTTCCTGGCTTTTCCAAACTTCTGGGATCTCCACTGCATCTTCAGCTTCACACTCACAGCTTCACACACTACCCTTTCAGGGGCACACCACATGCCTCCTAAGCCTTCTGAAATGAAAGTGGAAGCTTTTATAATCCTATATCTCTTGAATTCTGCATGCACTTAAAACCAGCACCATGTGGATGATGCCAAGGTCTGCTGCCAGCTGGAGCAGTAGCCAAGCTTTCCCCTCTCTTAGCCATAGGGGTCAAGTGGCTGGATTGCTGGGCTCTCTGAATCCAATTCTGAGGAACAAATTCTCCACGCTGCCACCATTCAGGAACCTGGCGCAGACATTGCCACCATTCTGGAACATGGCAGTCTGCAGCTTTCTCCTCAGAGCAAAGTCTTTCACCTTTGCATCTTTAAAGCTGCAAGGGTGGAGACTTTCTACTCCTAGTGATTCCGTTAGGCCATCTTTTCTATTCTCCTGTCCCTTCTCAGCAATGGAGATCTCCTCAGCTCTATCTGCATTCCACAGCTTTACTTAAGCTTCCTTTCTGGACAAACTGACAACATTTTAATCATTCTGCTGAGTTCTTTGCTCTTGATTTTCAACATAGATCTTGCAAAAAGCCCCAACAATAGTCATTCCACTGCTTCAATATTTGACTACCTTGAAATTTCTTCTGACAGATTAGTTAGTCCATTGTCTTTAATCGCAGTCTCAGAAAGAGTCACTTGGTAAAGCAAAATGCAGACAAACTTTCCTCCAAACCATAAAATAAATCACCTGGAGTGCAACAACCAATGCAATCCTTCTTTCCAGCAAAAACCTCTGAAGCCTTCTGACCTCTGACCAGAATCTCTTGTACAGAATCTTAAGGTGATCTAGCTCTACTCTTTCAGGTGATATCTCCAAACGTTTCCAAACTCTTCTCCTAAGCCATTCCCAAAGGTCTTGAACCACATGGTCAGGTATAGGTACAACAACAGCCCCACTTACCTAATACCAAATTCTTTCTTGGTTATTTTTTTCTCATTGCTAGGAAAAAATTCCTGACACTTACAATTAGGGAAGAAAGGGTTTACTTAGCACACAGTTTGTGAAGATTTCAGTGTATAATCAGCTGGCTCCACGGCAGAGTGGCCTGACACTGGGGCAACACTTCAAGGTGACAGAAGACAGAAAAAGCAATAAGAGCAAAAGCAGAGAGAGCAAGCCTCTTTTCCTCCCTTATATTATAATCAGGCTACCACCCCCTAGGGTTAGTGTAGCACTCACATCGTTTCTCTGCCCTTGTCTTGCATAGGATGAGGATGTTTACAAAGTGAAGACCCTGGCCTTCTGCTGAGTTGCTTCATTAAACCTGTAAACTTCTCAAGTGGACCCAGTGCATCAACCATTACACTTACTGTCTTGGCTACTTTTCTCTCTTTGCTGAGACAAAATACCCAACACCCAAAATGAAGGAAGGAAAGATTTATTTCGCTTACAGTTTGTGGAGGTTTCAGTCCATACTTGGCTGCTTCAGAGGCAGAGTGGCACATGGCAGAGGGCAAACTTCATGGCAGCAGAGCACAGCAAAAACAACCAAAGCAAAAGGGAGGAATGGCTGCAAGCAGCCTCCTTTTCTCCCCTACATTGTAAACAGGCTACTCCCACCCAAGGGGCGTGTACCTCTCACATAACCTCCATGCCCTCCTCTTCCACAGGCTCAGGATGTGTATAAAGTAAGCACCCTGGCTTCCTGCTGAATCACTCAGCCAAACCTCTGGACTCCCCAAGTTGACACAATGTATCAACCATAACACTTACCAATAAATTACATCAGATGAAAAGTTTTAATTGTGGCAAATGGGGACACATTACCAGACGCTGCACAGCGCCTCTACAGGCACCAGCCCCTTTGACTACTCAAGCTGCTACTAGACCGGGCACCCATTTACTGCCTAATCCGTGCCTGAGTTGCATTAAAGGTTTTTATTGGAAAATAATTGTGAATCTAAATTTCATAAAAATGGAATATTCCTGCAGACAAACAAACCATATGCCCAATTCAAGGGCCCAATATAAATCAAAGACCAATCAGTGAGTACTCAAATGATTTAGACCCAGTTAAGCCTGTTATATCCAGTCCTATCTAGATAAACAACAGTCCCTCTGCCAGGATAAGTACACAGAAAAATCTTGCTTCCCTTGTTTCCGTGGTCTGATGGACCAATCAGAGTGTAAGATTAGATTTGCCAGCAGCTTCTTGTATTCATTTGTTGTGGAGAGAAAAGCCAAATATAATTCCCACTGAAATTTAAATTCCTGCTCTTAACCCCATGTATGAACTTGGTAAAGCTGAGTCTTTAAGTAAGGAACTTTATTTTTCCCAGGGTGTTTTAGTTCATAGGCCTACTTGTACTATTAATTTATGTGGGAACTCTTTTACTGGATTGATGGATATGGGAGCTCATGTCACCATAGTAAATAGACAACCATGGATTCCTGCTTGGCCAACTAGACCCACTGCCACAGCTTTGATAGGCTTAGGCTCCTCTCAGTCTGTCTCACAGAATAAAATGTCACTCCCTTATGTTAGCCATGTTAGACAGACAGGCATTGTAACACTTTATTGTGCCTGTTTCCATCAATCTATAGACATTATGAAAGAATGGGACACTCTCTTAGTTACTTCTGCCCCTCAGAGGTATGTATCACCAGCTAGCAATATGATGACTAAGATGGGATATCAAGAAAGCAAAGGGTTGGGTAAAAACTTGCAGAGCTGTACCCTTCCAATTGAACCATTAATTAAACAAAATAAATCTGAAATTATATTTTTAATGGAGACTATTGGTACTTCTCTGCAGGAAAAGTTAAAGATTTTTGTCAACATTGGTAGAAGAGCAGCTACAATTGGATCATCTCAAGCTTACTTTATTATAATTAGTTTTAAAACTGCTAAGAGGTATATGCAGTAGAACTGTTCCATTCTTTATTGATCATAGTGGAACCAATTCTAATCTCCCACACCTGCTGTTATTAAGTAATTATAATGAAGATGCTCTTGTAACTGGTTTCAATTTTTAATGAATTGAGATAATCCCATAAATTTTTTTCTTCAAAATTCTAAAACTTTACAAAAAGAATTATCAGAACACATTATCAGAACACAAGCTTGACAAACTGTGATGTCATGTCCTGTTGTTAAGCTCATTCCTTGGCCTATTCCTCAACAGATTTGCAATCCCAGAGGTCTCAGAACTAACCAATTGTGGCCAATGAATATTACCCACAGAGCATTTTTTAATAAACTTGAGTATATTCATGCCTCTATAGATACCTTCTCACCTATGATCCATGCTACCTATCATTCAGGTAAACAAAGTTGACGTGCCATACAACATTGTGTATCAGACTTTGATAACTTAGGAGTGTCACAAGTAATAAAACCTAACATCAGCCCTGCTTATATTAGTAAACATTTTCAGAGTTTTCTTGATAACTGGAATATAAAACAGGTTATAAGGGTTCCCTGTAATTCCCAATTTCAGACAATAATTGATCTTAAGCTAAAAAAATCATCTAGCTAAACAAAACAAAGGGTGAACACAGTATCAAACTTTGCTACATATGATTTAACTTTTCTAAATCATGCTTGGTGTGACCTCCAAACAGGTGGTGTATTTCCACAGATAAATGAGTGACATTACAACCATCCAATCTGTCCCATGGTCAGAATCCAACCCATGTGCACAACACATCAAAACTATCTGCTGATACCTCAAGCAATGAACTTGACAGGGCATTATTCACTGTCTTGGGAATGCCTGCAGCAGACTATGAAGCTTACCACCTAGTTAACAGCCAGGATTTGTTTAAAGTACCTGAAAGTCTTTTCTTTACAATGCTTGCTCTCCTAGCAGCTGCATTATGTATTCATGTGGTTCAGAGGAAAGAGTATTGGGCCTACATATCTAATCAACCCTTGCTTCGACTCTTCAGATGAAAGGACAACCACCTGGAGATTTTTCATTTTATAGAAAGCAATAACCCTACATATACTATTCTGCCTGCCCCCAAAATTGTAATTCATTTACAAGAACAGTCTAAGCTTAATATTACCTCTCATTTTTTATATCCACCTTTATGAGTAGCCCATGTACAGCAAGATTATTCTTCTCCCATATCACCACAATACTCAAAACTTTACTAGTTTAGACCTTATAGATACCTTCTTTACTACTCCTCTCAGCCCTGATAACCAAGAACTTTTCAGTTTTACCTTCAGAGACACCATATCTCTGTTCACCCAACAATTCACAAGGACAGTTCTTCCCCAGAGATCTTGCAATAGCTCCCATTTTTTCATCAATGATTATAAAATATCTTCCAATTTCTCAACATTGCCCCTAGCCTACTGCTCCAATATGTTAATAACTTCTTTTTCTTTTCAGCCTCTTGAAAAATGACTATATCCCACACTATCTCCCTTCTTAAATTCTTAGAAAAAGTGTTACTGTGTCTCAGAATACAAAGTCCAGCTGCAAGAATGAGTCACTTACCTTGGTCTTCAACTCACTCCTACCATTCACTGCATACCCCTCCCAGAAAAACAACCTATTACCAATCTTTGTTTCATCACCAAAAATGAGATCTCATTTCCTTCCTGAGGTTTTCTAGATATTTTATACTTTGGATCTCAGATTTCTCACTGTTTGCACAACTCCTTGATGAGGCTTCCAAAGATTATCACCAAGAGAAAGTGTGAGAAACAGATTTAATTCACATTTCCTCTTAGGCCCTGAAGTGGGCACTCCTTAGGGCTCTCACTTTGGCCCTCCATGATCCTAATAAACCTATCTTTCTATTTCTAGCCAGCAAGTAGGGATGAGCATTAAGGTTACTTGTACAACCAGCTGCAGACTCCCTTCATTGCCTGTTCATCCAAATAGCTCAATCTTGTGCAGATCCTCATGTCAACTGCATTCCTTATCTCTGAGATCCAGACCACCACTGTCTGTCACCTACTGCGGGTACACAATGTACACTATCTCTCAGACCTTCTTAGCCATCATTGTTTAACCCTTTTCTCTCTGGTCTAAGTTCACCACCTACATTCTCTGCTCTTATAAACCCTATTACCTTCTGCCACTCATCTATCTTAAAACCTGCCAACCTCCTCCCAATGCCTGATGCCACAGACTCCATAGCTCAATATCAGTGCACTGAGCTTGATTTTACTCTCAACCACTTCTATCATGTAACCTTGGAGCAAATTACAAGGTCTCCTGACTAGTATATTGATAGGCACACTTCAAAAACCACCCCTTCCCAGGCAGGATATCCCATCTCTTAAGGCTATCATGATACCTAATCCTTCTGTCCTCCCTGAGAAGTAATTGAGGCAGCAGCCCTCCCCATAAGGACAAATTCATAGCTGGAAGAGCTCACTGCATTCACTGGAGAGCTCACTCTCAAAAAAGATAAAACTATCAATATTTACACTCCAAATATGCATATTTAAGCTTTAAATATGCATATGATATCCTACACTCAAATGCCCAAATCCAGCATGAAATGAGATTCTTAACTGAAAATAATAAATGCTATAAAAATTGGCTTTTAATTCAAAATCTTCCAGAGATGGCTCTTCTACCCAAAGAACTGCAGCCATTCCTTGCAAAGTCCATTGAAGAACTAACTCACGGGATAAACATCTCAGACATAATATGTATAGAAATATTGAGGCAGATAGGGTAGAAAAACAGGCAGCTACCAATCCCATCTCCTTTCCCTGCTTCCTCTACCTCCTTGTGCTTTCCTACTCACACCAAGAAATAACTCGACTCAAAGAACAGGGGTCACTACGAGAGAAGCAGAGGTGGTTTCTCCACAAAATGATTGATCCTTCCTGGAAGCTTGAAAACAAATTTTTATCCCTCTGTTGCACCTAGCAGTGGGGGTCACTAGGGGGGTCTCTGAAAGGGGGATCCAATAATGACTCTCCACATCTCTTCAAGTCCTGGCTGTCACTCAACATGAGGTAGAAAGCCTGTTTTAGAAATTATACGTAGCTCTTCATTTCATGAGAGATAAAGAGACAAGAGTTGAAAAGAAGTCATAGGCTAATTTATGGAAAGAGAGGCCATCCGGAGATATGCCAAGACACCTAATTTTCCCACCCTATATTTTCAGGGGCAACTGAATCTAACCCAGACTTAAAAATCTAACCCAGCCAGACTTAAAAATCTATTCTTAAAATAGAATTCCTGCCAGTTAAGTAGATACACTGCTGAGAGAGTAGATTTCAAGTGTTTTCCTTGCTGGCCAGAGACTGCACTCCATCTTCCTGGAGGGCAATGTCCTCCAATGCCCAGAGGGAGCCCAACTAGGAGACTTCCATTATGTTAGATTGTGGTGGGAGGTATCTCTGAAAAATGAACTGAGAAGAAGACAGTGTCCTCCCACATTCATTCCCTTTTAGGGGTCTTCAGGGGTTTTCAATTTCTTGGGCAATACACCAAATGTTGCATTCACTGAGGGGTCTCTGGGAGACTAGGGGTGTCCCACAATGACCCTTCACCTCCCTTCAAATCTTCCTCACTCCGACAAAGAGTGAAAAACTGGAGTTCTTAGCAGAAAATGGGGGAATCAAGGCTGGTATGGTCCAAACTAAAAGTTTATAGAATGTGCCGAAAATGCAGAGAATGTAAAAGAACTATTTTAGCAGCAGTGTGAGCTGCAAGACCGGGGGTGTCCTTCTCATGATGTCCAGTGAGTTTGAAGGTATACCTCATACTTATAGATAGAGGTAATTTGGTGTCTAAAAGTAACTATTTCACTAATTGGTGCAATGTAGGCCATTTCTGAAGTACATAGTACGTGGATAGGTATGTAATTATTTTACAGTTGTCCACCAAAGGGGAACATGTGATGATTTTACAATCATCACCCATTCTGACCTTGTTCTGGCTTTTCCTGTACGTCTAAGCTGCCTCTACATGTTCATGACCAGCTGCATGCCAATCATTCCCTTTGCTCCAATTCCTACAGACCCACATACATCTTACCCCTAGGTTTAGGACCATCCTGCAAAAGATTATTCCGCAGTGCTCCATATGTAAAACCACCAATCCACACAGCAACCTCAGGTCTCCTGCCTTCCCCACACATCAGTTTCAGGAACCCCTTTCTGGAACTTAGTGGCAAGTAGATTTTACTCACATTTCTCAGGTGAAAAAGCAAAGATATATCCATTTCTTAGTTGACTCTCTCAGGATGGATAGAGGTAATTTTTACATCAACCAAAATATTCTCCACCATGGGCACATATCCCACTTACTGAAATATCCCCCACTTTGGACTCCCACTTTCCTTCCAAACTAATAATGGATCTGAATTTACCTCATAGATGGCCTAACATGTAGCCTTCTTTCTAAATATAACCTGAAAATTCCACATCCTGTATGCTATGGTTTGTGAATGGTTGTTCCCCCAAAGCCTCATGTAGTCAATGGGCAGGCTTTTAGAGTTAATGATTGATTCATGATCCAATGCTGAGATTATGGGTGTGAGGGCTACACCCACCCTGGGGTGGATACTTTGCATATGTAAGGGAGAGAAAGAGGGTGCTTGCTGTCACTCCTCCCTTTTGCTCTTGTTGCTTTTGCTGTCTTCTGCCACCATGAGTGGTTACACCCTGCCATGTGCCATCTTGCCTTGGAGCCAGCTGATTATGGACTGAAACCTCCACAGACTGTGCATTAAATAAACCTTTCCTTCCTTAATTCTGAGTGTCAGGTATTGTATCTCAGCAATGAAAGAAAAGTAACCAAGACACTATATCGGTCCCAAATCTCATGAAATTTCAAAAAAGGCAATCACCTTACACAGAATTTTACCAGGTCTTACTTAGAATTGGCAGAAGGCCTACCCTTAGTCCTTTTAAAATTCAGGTTTCCTCTCTAAAAATCCCTTATGCTCAGCCTCTTAGAGAGTCTGTCCAAAAAAGCCCATCATTGACTTCATATTCCCTACTTCCAATTCAAACTTACCCTTCCCTCTTTCAAATTCCTCAATTAAAACCCTTAGACATATAATTTGGAGCTATGGTAACTCTACCCTCAAAAAACCCTCCAAGAGCCTAGACTCACTCACTCTTTTCCATTCCTTCAACCTGGAGACTGACTGTATATAATCCATGAGCCCCTCTCATGGATTAAAGCCAAATGCTCAGGCCTCTTCCTTTAAATCCAGACCATCCGAACAGCAGCGAAATTAAAATGTCATTCTTCTCTGGTCCATTTCTCCACTCCGTAAAGGCACTCTTTCTCTAGTGCATACCACTAGACCCACATACCTGAAGATCACCAAACTGCCTCCTGTGACTAACGAGATTGAAGACATAGCTAGTTAGCCCCATGTATCTGTCTTCATAACTTGGCCCATTTCTTGAGCCGCCTAGTAAAGGAATTCCATTATTAGTCACTCTCCTCCCCCCACCCACCATAATCCCCAAGACCTATCGCTTCAAGAAACCCTCTCTGGCTGTCCCTAGCACAAATCACCACCATTACTTCTTATAGTCTCCTGCTCTTATCTTTTCTCAACGTTGCTCATCCTCTTAAACCCTAACACCACAACACAGATCTTTTCTAGACATCTAAATCAGATGCTCTCTTACATGGCTAAAATCCTCCAAACTTTTAATGGAACCATCCAACATCTTTCCAGATAGGTCAGCTCAGTCTGCCTCCATCTTTCCCAGATAGTAGACTCAGTAATCCCTGTTCCCCTTGGAATATGGATAAACACTTCTGCAGGTTTACACTTCACTGAGACTGCCAGTCCCCCAGGCAGAGCCCTAGCTGAAAGATCTGGTGTCAGGCCTTTGGGGGCATTAAAGGGTATCAGAGCCTCAAAGTCTCATGGACTGTCACAATAGGCCATAACCCACTCCTTGCTAAATGAACTCCATCTAACCCAACCTGCTCCTCTGTGCATTTCTTGAACCAAACAAGGTCACTTTACCCTAGTCAGCTCTTTAAGGCCCTCTATAGAGCTATTATCCATCTCCTCCCACCTTCTGATCACCACAGTTTTAACCATCTGGAAACTCTTTTTCAGGTACCTGGCTACACTTCCTTCCAGGGTAGTCTAAACATTACCACATCTGAATATTTCCATTACAGGGGAATGTGTCCACTAGAGGAAACTGCCCTAGGAGGTGGAGGTACCCTGTCTTGGTTATTTTTCTCTCTTTGCTGAGACAAAATACTCATTGCCCAAAATTAAGGAAGGAAAGATTTATTTAGCTTACAATTTGTGGAGGTTTCCACCTATAATCAGCTGGCTCCAAGGCAGGGTGGCAAGGCACAGGGGCAACATTTCAAGATGATACAAGACAGCAAAGGCAGCAAAAGCAAAAACAGGGGAGGGATCAAGCCTGTTTCCCCTCCTGATATTGCATATCAGCTGTCCGTGCATGCCCATATCATCTCTGTGCCCTCCTCTTGCACAGGCTCAGGATGACTGCAAAGTAAGGACCCCGGCTCCCTGTTGAGTCACCCAGTTAACCTTCTAATGTTCTCAAATTGACACAGTGAACAATACCCTAGAGCAGGAAGAGCATGTCCTTCTCACCCCAGGATGTAGAACTGCTGAGTTATTTAGTTAAACTTCTAGACTCCTCAAGTTGATACAATGCATCAACCATAACATGCCCCAAAATGCAAATGCTTCAATATGCCTGATGGCAGGGTTTTCCTAAACCAAAAATTCACTCTTAGCTTAAGGAGTCCTGCAGTATTACAACCAGTTTCACCCCTTTCTCCCTTGACAGCGGTCACTTTTAGCTCCTCATTTCCATATATTGAGCAAATCTGAGGCAGTCCAATAATTACTTGCTAGCCCACCTTCAAACCTCTTCCTCCTGCCCTGATTTGATCTCATAGGATTCCTTTCCTTAGAGATCAGCATGTGCTGCATGTTTGGAGACAAGGCATGCATTTGCTTATCTTCCAATTGGACCATAACTTGTATTAGGCCTTCCCACTCCCACTCTTTCTTTAGCAATACCCAATCTACCCATCTGTATCTCACCTTTTACCTATATCAGGGGTCAGTGTGCCATACACCCGGTCCACTTAATAGCCACCCTGTAAATGATCACAGGAATTAGAGTGGGGGTTGGGGCCCAAAAAGTCTCTCTTTCAGAGTTCACCAGGCTGTCAAAAGAAATCACTGAGGGACTCAAAGAAGGCTCCTACCAACTGGGACACTTGCAAGATCAAGTTCGCTCTCTGGCTTCCTTTTGCCCTCAAAACCACAGAGCACTTGATCTGACAGCCTCGCAGGGTAGCAGATGTGCTCTACATCAAGAATAATGCTGCTTTTGCATAACAAATCCAGTCTCCTCAGAGGTGTAAAATGCCATCACGAGTAGCTTCTAAACTCCTTGAAGGGTCTTCCAATGATGTGTTTCCCTCTCCTTTTCATAGGCTCCTACCCTTCCCAGCCCCCTTGAGGCTTATTATTCTATTTTTCTCTTCCACATATATTAATCTATTCCAATGACTTTTTTTAGGAATGAATGGTAGCTATCTTCTGGCCAAGTATTTTGCAACACACCTAAATGAACTTCTTTCTCCAAAACATTGGGAAAAAAATCCTTCACCAACCCCTTTTACCAGGGAGTAACAAGACAAAAATGAGACCCTCTTTTAGAGTGAAGAATAATAAATCCCAGACAGAGACACCTCCAGTTCTGATGAGTGTACCCAACATCTTAGAGAAATATAGGTTTCATTTTACTTGTCACAGAGGACATGTGAGCCGGTCACAAGAGCTCCCCTTAGGACATACAGCAGGTTAGAGAGGACATATCATCAAGCCACAAGTCCACTGTTTCTCTGACCCATTTGCCTCCAAAGCCAACCAAAAACACCTGCCATAAAAAGCCTCTTAGGCACCTTCTCTGTCCTGCTCACACAGAGAGGTCCCTCTCAAGTTTAGCAATAAACAAAACTTCATAAAGCTAGTACTGAAACATATTACAAATATCATTCCTGAATAAATATGCAAAAATCCTTATGAAACAAATAGAAATCTGCAAGCCATTCAGATAAGCTGAAGTTTATTAAGTGTATGTAATACAAGCTCAACAGTAAAAAAATCCATCAATGTGATGCCACTATATTTATAGCTTAAAATAAAAACTCCCATGAAGCAAGGTATGTTGATATATGTCTGTAATATCAGCATTCTTGGAGGCTGAGGCAGAAGGATCTCCACTTGGAGATCACAATTTAACAAAATCCTGTCTCCAAATTTATGTAAAAAGGAGGGCACTATGGATGTAATTCAGTGCAAAGGCTCTGGGAATTTAATCCTCAGTATCAAAAAACAAAATACACCTCACATGGTCATATCAATTGATGCAAAAGAATTGACAAAATTCAATAGACAGGCACAAAAACCAGGAACTCAAAAAATAAATATAGAGAACCACTCATACTTTTCACGAGTATCAGTACAAACCTACACCTAACAATATATTTAATGGTAAAACAGTCACTGGTTAGCTCTAAAGACTGTACACAATATCAATTGTTTTTTGTTCCAGTTGTCTTAGTCACCAAATTCTAGCCAGGAACTGTAATAAGGCAGTTTCTACCCAGCAGGTGACGTAGGGTTTTAAAAACTGGCTGGCTAAGGACTTTGCAAGCTCTGTGGCCGCATACAGTGACCCTGAGTGACCTGTACTACTGCTGTTCAGGTTTCATATTGGTGGAATAGTTTTGTCCATGTTGCCGCTTTCTATCAAAATTACCATTTATTATATTTTACCACAATAATTGTTCTGTGTATATTTTACTAAAATAACAAAAGAACACCTCAAAGGAAAAAAGTTGGCTAAGAAATTCTGGCTAAAGAGAATGATGACAGTGAAAGAAGGGAACTGGAGTATCAGAGAGAGGAAAAGTATGACAAACGAAAATACATGAAGCACTCCTGGGCAACAAAGACAAGTTAGGAGGAATCACAATCCCTGACCTGAAATTATACTACAAAGCTACTGTCCTGAAATCAACATAGTATTGGCTAAAAAACAGACAAAAGGGTCAATGGAACAGACTGGAAGATGCAGCCACAACCACAAACGCACTCAGCCACCTAATCTTTGACAAAGGGGCCAAACAACCTCACTGGAAGAAAGATAGCCCCTTTAATAAATGGTGCTGGAAAAATAGGCTTGCCACCTGCCAAAGACTGAAAACAGACCCAAGTCTATCATCATGTACCGAACTCAAGTCAAAATGGATCACAGATCTCAATATTAAACAGGAGTACTAAATCTATTGGAAGAGAAAGTAGGTAAAAACCTTGAAGACATAGGAGTAGGCAGACAGTTTAAGAACAAAAATCAAACTTCAAGGGAAATACTTCAAAGAATAAACAACTAGGACCTCATCTTACTGAAAAGCTTTTGCATATCTAAAGACATCACCAGCAGAGTAAAAAGAAAACCCACAAATTGGGGAAAAATATCCTAGCTGGCTGCCCCTCAGACAAAGGTCTTCTATCTAGAACATACAAAAAATTAAAAAGCATGATCCTCTCCAAATTCAAAGACCCAATCCTAAAATGGGCATCTGAGATAAATACTCACTTTTCAGATAAACAAATACAAACGACAAATAAATATATGAGAAAATATTCAACATCATTAGTCATTTGAGAACAGCAAATTAAAACAAGATTGGGATTTCACCTCACCCCAGTAAGAATGGCTATCATTAAGAAATCAACAAACAGCTAATGATGGGAAGGCTGTGGAGAAATATGAACTCTTCTCCACTGCTAATGGCAAGGCAGACAGGTGAAACCACTGTTGAAACTGGTTTGAAGATTCCTCAGCAAGCTAGGCCTAGAGGTCCCATTCAACCCAGCTATTCCCCTTCTGGGTATTTCCCCAGAAGATCTGAAAACATTATATCACAGCAATATATGTGCACCCATGTTTATAGCAGCAAAATTTGTAATAGCTAAATTGTGGAAGCAACCCAAATGTCCATCCACTGAGGCCTGGATTAAAAAACTGGCATTTTTATATAATGGAATATTACTCAGTGTCTTAGTTACTTTTCTATTGTTGCTGAGACAAAATACCCAAAGCCCAAAATGAATGAAGGAAATGTTTATTTAGCTTACAGTTTGTGGAGGTTTCAGTCCATACTTGGCTGGTTCTGAGGCGGAGAGCAAATGTTCATGGCGGCAGCACACAGCAAAAACCACAAGAGCAAAAGGGAGGAATGGCTGCAAGCAGCCTCTTTCTACCTCTCTTACCTTGTAAACAGGCTAACTCCACCCAGGGGGTGTGTAGCTCTCAGACAGTCTCCACGCCCTCCTCTTCCACAGGCTCAGGATGTGTACAAAGTAAGCACCCTGGCTTCCTGCTGCATCACTCAGCCAAACCTCTAGACTCCCCAAGTTGACACAATGTATCAACCATAGCACTGAGCTATAAAGAAAGACAATCTTGAGGCTTTTATAGGTAAAGGGTCACAACTGGAGACCATGGAGTGTATTGTATCACTGGTGTCCGAATGTGAAAGTGTGAATATAAATTAGGAGGTATGATACACAGTGTGAAATGAAAGAGAACTGCTTGAAAGTAGGGAGAAACTGGGATGGGAGAGGGAGAAAAGGAAGAAGGGGCAATTATGCATGTATGTGCAGCACAGCTAACATAGTCGTACTACTGACTTATGTCACTTTATTATAAGGAACAGTTAATAGTTGGTTGTTCGATCAGTCTTGCATGTCTGTAATTGTTTTCCTGAGTATACACTTCGAAGTTATCGATATGTAATACAACAACCATTGGTAATTCCCTGTCACCTTGTCTGTAATTCAGTTTCAATTGTACTTCTGGTGCTACTTTGTAAGTGGTTGTCTGTTTGTTGATATGTTTTCTTTCACTTACTTTTTAAAATAAAAAAATACATGAGGCTTTCCATCTTCCTGTGAATTTTCTAAGTTATGTTTGATAGTTCAAACAAAATGTAACATTGTCTGATGTGGTTTTAAATGTCTGCAGAAGAAATATTTAGGAAGTATTTAATGTATCATGACCAACATATAATTCAGATATAAAAATATTATACAATGAAAAGTTCTCCAGACTGGGGAAGTAATCAGTGAACTAGAAGACAGAACAATGGAAATTGCCCAATTTAAGCAACATAAAGACTAACAGTCAGATAGTGCACATTCCCAGAATGGAGGTGCGAGACAAAAGGGGGGATGATGCATCGCACCCTGCATGGGACAGAGCAATACAGTGGTAGATTTCATGATGTTACTCAGAATGCTGGACAATTTAAAACTTACAAATTACTTATTTGTGGAAACTTCATATAGTATTTTTAGACCATGGTTGATGACATAAAAAAAAAAAAAAAAACTGAATAAGAGGAGACTACTATATCTTGTGGTCCTTTTCATTTCTTGAAAAATTTAGTTACGAAGATGGAAGTTTGACTTTCACAAGTAACAAAAAGTATTATTTCAATTAAACACATGCTAAGTAATGCTTCCTAGGAGTTACACTTTTGACAGGTGATCTTCATATTTCCACCTTTTGCAAGGACAGATATTTACTACTTTTATGAACCGAGCATGCTTTTCTACTTTTTTTTTTGGCGGTACTGGGGATCGAACTCAGGACCCTGCGCTTGCTAGGCAGGCGCTTATTCCACTGAGCTATATCCCCAGCCCACTTTTCTACTTCTTGTGTCCTGTTGACAGATGCAGAACTTTATGAAATCTTTAGGCATTTTATTTTAAAAAAACAATTCTCAAATATGTGATTGTAATCAAGAACAGAGCATAAATTGATTCACAAGTATATGCAACGACTTGACTATACTTCATAAGTTTTTATTTCTAAGTCAACATTTGGGGCAGTCAGCATTGGCTTCAACAAAATGCTAGGGCCAGTCACTACCAGATGAAGTTTCAACACTTTGATGCATAAAATATCCTTTCTGTTGTGCCAAGTATCTTTTTAAGTAATCTTCAAAATAAAGGTTCTTAATTTATCTTTAAGATATTTGTTGTTCATTAAAATGTTTGCTAACTATAAAAATGTCTCAGGAAATACACACAAAGATCCAGTGTATGCCTTCAAGCAGCTCATGGAGGAAAGAACTGAGTAATTTCCTTTATTTTCTAATAAGTGCCAGGTATTTTCAGAGGGTTTCCAAATCACACAGATACATCTACATAATATGCTAGATGGTGGACATTTTAGGTCTAATAACTCTCTGTGGTGAATTGACTAGTAATAAATACAATAAAAATTTATGTAGTGCACTATAAGGGAGAAGTGACAAAAGTTAGATTTTAAATCATGGAATACAGTGTAATGTGAGGACAGAAAAATCTTGACAAGAGAGATGGGACTATAGAGATATATAGGATTTAAATGGTACATTCAGAACCTGGATGGGTTTAGTAAATATAATTTTGATTTGCCTGAACATTTAATAGTATGCAATCTCTGCATCACCAGGCTAAGCATCAGTACACAGAAAACAAATCTGGAAGGGAGTGGAATTCTGCACAACAGAACATGATAAAATTGAGTATGCATGAGTGCTACTTGATCTCACTAAGAAAAATATTTTTCTCACTTTGAATAAGTTTGGTACTGGGGATACAGGCATAAATTGGGCTTAATGGCTGGTGGCTAATGTATAACAGATGACTGTTATTCTATAAATCTTTACCAGTTATGAGACACTGTAAACTTTGCTGATTCTAGCCTAATTAGGGTACATAAATAAACTGACCGTATGAAACCACGTATATTGGACAGAGTTTGAATTTTAATATGTCAAAATGTAGCAGATAAGACATTTTAACAAGCTAATGTTGTTTATGTAAACTATTTAATGATTCAGAAGACAATTGCCATTTTTAGATTGTTTCATATTCGGTCAGAATTATCAATTTGTATTATACCAGAAAAGTGAAAAAAGAAAGATTTTGAGAGCATGAAATTTAAACCGCATTTTATTGCAAAATTTGTTATATAGTTTGGAGGGAAAAATATTAACTTTAAAATTTAAATTTCGTACATCCCTTCTATGGTCATTTAAACTATTGCATTTATCTTTCTATGTTACCAATGGTTAATTAGACATTAATTTCCTTTTCTTGAATGGACTTTTTAATGACAAGCAGTGCTTTGTATTTATGCACATAAAGTGGAGTATTTGGAAATGATACTAGCCTAACAAAATAGTAGATGAAAAGATTTAATAGAACCTAGAATACTGCAAAACACCCTATTAATTTGTTTTGCTGTTGGTGATACTGCTAAGGGGAAAAAAGGCGTAGAACAATGCCTATCCTATTTTATATGTAGCTGAGAGCTACCATATGGAGAGTGTGAAATACTCACCATCATATGCTCATCAACCTTGGATCTAGCCTAGCACTCAAGGAAGTTAAGCCTGTGGTGTTACATTTTCCATATTAGAGCTACAGATAAAACCTCCAGCTGAAAAGCTTATGGTAAAATAACGTACTCAACAATAACAACAACAACAAAAAAAATAGTGAAAGCTGAAGATACTTCACAATGAGCGCTCCCAATGCCTCCACAGTTTTACTTATAATTTATTTACCTTTGAGTTTCCCAAGAGACCTAATTAAAACACAAAGAGCATAATAAAAAAGAAATGTTTCCACAGAAATGCATTTGTTTCTTAAAACGCATACACTCTATAGAGCAATAGGTTATGTGTAGGGTATCATTAAAGAAGAACAGGAGTTCTTAGCATTTATTAGATGAGGCAGGAAAGAGGATTGTCATAATTTGCGTGTGTAGTTTCAAATTCAAGCGTCCACAACACTTTAAAAATCAGTAATTTAGCAATTATTTAGAAAGACAAATGAACAGTTTACTGCTATTAAGATTATAGAAAAATGTTTGAGTCTAATTTTGAGGAACATGAATTTTGGGGCCATTCTTCAGCACTTGTTATCAATAGTAATTACAAGTACAGTGATACTAGTGAGAGTTCCATAGGTGTGCAGCCCTGCACCTCCAATGCAGAGACACATCCACTGCAGTTGACACATAACATCCCTGTGTGGTGAGCAGATTATACTCAATCCTCACACAGCTTTACCTAGTTCAGGAAGGCAGGTGTAGAGCTTTCAGACCTAGAACCTGGCAGGAAGATCAATTGGCAAATTGTTGACCTGAACATGTTTTGAGGTTTCTCTACATTTGGGAAACAAGGTAAAACATTAATATTGGATGTTCATTTATGTAGGGAAAGAGATCATTTTCTGAGTTGGATTCCATCTCTTTATTGAAAAGTTTCTGGCTCCACTGCAACATTTCCACTGCTTCTTCATAAACTGCATCCTTTTTTTCCTATCAGGCATTCATTTCATTGTTATTCAATTAGTTCATTAAAAATGATCATGAGTACCTATTATGTATTAAGAGCAGGTCTATCAACAGCCTATCACTGCAGTGTCTACTCTAAGGAAGTTACTGTTCACATTAGAAATTTGTTTTCTGTCTCAAAGCCCTCAGTCATTATATTTTCTGAACACTGTGAAAATGTACTGTTCTGTTTATATTTTTATAAAAAGTTAGATTATTTGGTTTAATATTTATGTGCATATTTGCCAGAATTCTATACATATGAAAATAAGTAACAATGAGTGGAAAACTACATTATTCCAAAGTTTTCTAAAAAATATTTAAAATATCTTTAAACTTTTTAACAACAATTATTACAAATAATATTTTATACATTATTAACCAAAGAAAAAGCATAATAACTATACTTTAAAAAATGTAAATCATCATTCAACAAAACGTATGTCGTGTAGTCAACAGAAAATCATATTGGAAATAAACCTAGAGTAAATCATTCTTAAAGATTGTTCCTATCTCTAATTCTCTTTGTAGGTGTCTGTCTCTCTATTTGTATATACATCATATACATGCTCACATCCATGCATGTATATTACAATCAACTGAATAAAATTCAATTTCAACTCTCATTACAGATAACTGTTGACCATCCAAAGGAGGGATATTTTAATTTGGGGCCCATTTTTTCTTATGTTTAAAAAATTGTCAGACATTTTATTTCTTCTCCAATCAGTAACATTTGCACAAACATATCTATCCCTGAGCAACAGATTATAAATTACATAAATGGCAGTAAGTAGGTAAATTCACTACTGTTAAGGTCCAAAACGTATTTTTTTTTCCTAAGAAATAACAATCCTGACACATTAGGGTACATTCTTTGTTTTCTAGATTTTTCAATTCCCCTGAGAGTATTTTGATCTTTAGTGATTTGTCTTCCCATCAATTAAACTTTAATTCCATCACTTTACTAATGTAATTATATATTGGTTCTTTAAAATTATTGTATGGAAAGTCCAATGACTAACACAGTAATAAGCATCATTCCAGTAGGATCCCCTCAAGTAGGAATAATCAATTTCTAGAAAATAATAAAGTGTTAAATTTTAATTAACTGGATGAAGTAAAGCATTGAAAGGATTGTCACATAAATACACTGTTTTATTTTTAAAATTAACATTTATTACTTATTTTCATAGACTTATTCGAATCAAGAGCAATAACACACACACATCACTTTGGCTAATATGTCTGTTTTTTCCTCTTTGCAGTATTAATTTCTTTGTAATTTATTTATTGAAGTAAATGGGCCATTTGTTATCCAGAGTTTTCCATAGTCTGCATTCATTGATCACATATGTGTAATATGCGCTCTGTAATGTAATCTCTTTGCCCTCTGTATTTAATAGCTACTGGTAGTTAGAACTAGAGGCTTGATCTGATTCTAGTTTAATTTTGTTTTTTTAGCAATATTCCTTCAGAGATGCACCTGTGCACTTATACAGTGGTGCCTTGGTTTATGAACTTAATTTATTTTACAGTTTGGGGGAAGATGGCCATGCCATGTTTGTCACCCAATGCAAAGTTTAGGAATGGGAGCAAAATCTTGCCAGATGCTTTTGTTTTCAAATTGATTATTTTGCAAACAGAAACATTCGTGAACCCAGGCATTACTGTACCAGTAAGCAGATAATTATTGGTTTTCTTTTATTTAATGTTAATAGATATTATGAACACTCCCTCAGTTGATTATTTTTATTATGACCTTCTAAAATTACAAATAATCCATCACTCTTTTTTGTTGGTATCAGGAATCAAACTCATGACCTTGTGCTTGCCAAGCAGTCACTGTGCCACAGAGCCCTTCATCCATGCCTCTTGACACCACAGCATTTCTCAGCAGTGCACACAGGAGGTTGTGTGAAGCATATGCTAAATTTAATGACATAGAAATAAGAATTAAACATTTACCCTGAGAACTATCTATGTGCAAACATGGGGTGACTTAAAGTATCTTTCTAAGAGGTGGACAGGCAAGGTGTGCACACTTATAACACCAGCACTCTGGGAGCCTCAGGCAAGAGGATCACAAGCTCAAGATCAGCATGGCCATCTTCACAACTTAGGAGGATCCTGTCTCAAAATTAAGAAAAATATAAATAAAAAGCGCTATGGATATTGTTCAACATGAAGCCCCCTGGTTTAGTCTCTAGACACATATACTCACACACACGTGCACACACACACACACACACACACACACACACACACACGCCATTTAACTCTTCTCTAGACCACCTAGAAACAAAGATCTTGCCTGGCTCCCATGAATTCTGGGACCACAGGCTCTTGTCTCATATACCTGCCTCATTTTCCTTTAAATTCTAGATCTCTCTAACTCTATTGATGACCTCGGAAAACCTGTGAGAATTTCTTATATGTGCTTTCATAAGATGGAACTATAATTTTAATGCCTGACTATAGATGAAGAAAATGTTTAAAAATCCCCAGTAGAACAGAAGAAGTGGCAAAATATAAGAAGGTGATGTTAAGAGCTGCTGAGCCCAACAGTAAAAGGCGGAGGAAAAATTTAAAAGCAGCTCATCAAAAGGGCTGATATTAAAATTCAGAGTCCAGGAAAGAAGACAAAAAAGCTGCATCTTTTTAAACAAAACTAATAATTTTTTGTAAGTTAGGCTAGAAATGATACTGTCAAACAATATCGATACAAATCGCACATTGTCTTTTTTTCTTATTATCACTCCTGTATTTTCTTGTGCATAAATTCATTCCCCGAAAGGCACTGTTATATTTTCAATTACTTTCCAGTCAAATGATATGTTAGATTCTCCTGCTACCAACAGCTAACCCATTCCTGACAATTGGAGTTATTCCAGAAAAGAAAAGGTTTTGTTTTAAATTTATTCAGGGAACACTTTATATTACCTCTAGTTGGAGCCTCCCAACACCTATTGGAATATTAATAAAGGCATCTTAGAAGACCATGAGTTTTGCCCAAAACTAATTTTCATAGGAAATACATGTTAGTCACAAGTGGAAATATTAGCTGTAAGTCAGCCTTTTTTAATTTTAAAGAGAAAAGCACAAAAACAAATTTACAAATACAAATACATAAACGAAATAACACAAAAACAACACAAATGATACAGAATTTCAAACAAGATGGTAGGAAATTAAGTCTTTAGGAAATATTGTGCATAGAATTGTCCACAAAACTAGTTTCCCACTCCCATGACTGAATCAATATCCACTACACATCTGAAAGTGTTCATGTGCTGGTTTCTCCAGTCCAGATGCTTTGATCGATGCCTGCTGATTTGGGCAGGCGTGATAAGAACACTACTAACGTAAGGAGAAGCATACTAAGGGCTTCTACATGAATCACGTGTCTGTTCCACGAGGCTCGCACCAAGCCCTCTGTCCTTACTAGGTCTCTCCTTTCTCCACTCTCATAATCCTCATAATCCTCACAATACTGAAATATAGAATGGACACCGTTAAATACTTAATTGTGGGCAGGCTTGCACTTACGCCTCACTGCTGCTGCCCTTACATCTACCGCTCTCCACTCCGGCAGGTGTCCTGCATGTGTGTCCGCACAGCAGACTCTCAAAGCATCCCGCGCCTGCCTGATGTTCTCTCGGTCCTTTCATTTGAATAAGATGTTCAGGGTATCCATCTTCCTTCTTCCCATTCTAGCCAATTATCACTGGCTTTTCAAGTTCTTTTTGAAAAGTCGCCTTTGCAACAAAAGTTCCCCCGACACAAACTATTTTGCCTTCTTTGTTCCCGTGGTATTTTGTATCAAGCACATTGTCACACTTACCCTGTTACGCTGTAAGAGCTCCTGCTATTGTGCCGCCTTTTACAAGGCAAGGCTAAACTCTGTCTTAACAAGTCATATTTCCATGATGACAGACTTCCTGGGAGGTTCAGCTTCGTGAGGGTGGGGGCGAGAAGGTGCACACTTTATTTATTCATGTTGTGATATGCATTTAAGCTGAGTCTGTATCTTAGCTACTATGCTGCAATGGACACGGTGATGCAAAATGAGGTATAGATACTACTTTCATTTACTTTAGATACATATCCAGAAGTGAGATGGATGGGTTATATGATAGTTCTATTTTTAATTTCAAAAGGAACTGCCATACAGTTTTCCACAAGGGCCGCACAATTTACGTTCACAACAGTACAAAAGTTTTCTTTTTTCCACACATTAACCATCATTTATCTGATGTCTTTCATGACAGACATTGTAACAGACGCAAAGTGTTATTTCACTGAGGATTTGACTTTTGTTTCTCTCACTCAGAGGCTTGGGATTTGAAGCAATGAAAGATGATGGTCAACAGAATAAACTTCTAGTTAAGAAAGAATAAGTTCTAGAGATTGAATGCACACAATGACTACACTTAATATACTTTTTTACTTGAAATTTGATGACAGCAGTTTTTAAGTATCTTTACAGCAAGTGCACACAGGTACACACATAATAGTGACTATGTGTGAAAATGGTTGAGATGATTATGATAATTACTAAGTAATGTATAGCATAATATATATCACATTATACTGTTCAATTTGAAGAAAAAATATTTAATCCACAGATATAAAGTTCAAACAAAAGAGAAATCAAATGTTTTAAAACAAGACAGAGAAAGAACATGGTCAATCAACACGTCTCATTTCTAATTTTTCTTATTAAAAATGCTTAAAGGAGAAAGACTTTAAATTATAAATTTCAATGCAAAATATTGCCTGGAATTCAAGGAAAAACATTAAATTTATTATTGATTAACCTGGATTTTGTCTAGTAAGACTAAATACTCATATTTCAAATAACTAGCAAATATCTGCAACTAGATTAATTTCAGTCCTGTTAATTTAGCTTCAATGAGAAGGTTTCAATCTTTCTTGCATAAAAATGTTCAGTCACAGGATAACCTCCCATTATTCCTGGACCTTTCTGAAGAGAGGGAAAGGTATTTTGGGTGATAGGAATAACTCCTGAGAGACAGGAGATGTTGCAAATGAGTTTCCATAGAGGCCTTTTGTCAGGATTAATTTATACAGCAAAGACAATATGGGTCCAACATGGGTCAAACTATAAACAAACTATAGGATTACATGTATAACTACTTAGATCCAACAGGGAATCAGAGCACAATGCAAGGGTATGTGGCTGCATCATTAATCTTGGCTTACCTACAACTTCTACAACAGAATATTTGGGGAACATTTTTACAACTTTTGCAACAGAACATTTGGGTGTTTAAGGGTTCTGGTCACCTGCCTGGGTACCTGATGCATATCTGGACTTAATGAACTGAGTGATATTAATTACAGTTAATCTTATCCTTTAGGGAAATATGCAAGTCTGTTCATTGTGACTTTACCTTGATCCATCTCTAGTCACAATTCTGGCATCTGTATTCTTCACTGATTTCCTTGGGATACCCCAATCCCTCTGTGACTGCATATTAATTTTAGTCTATCTAATTTAGTTGCCTATAATGTTCCCTTCTCTGAAGAGCTATCTCTTACTATAGTTAGAGGAGAATGAGCATAGTTTCAATATAGCTGCTTTAAGCTGAGAAAGGTTGATGTAAGAGAGACTTGTAATCAGAGGTCTTCTCCACATAGCTAATCTAGTGGTCCTTGGCTAGAAGTCATGTTGAGGTTTTGCAATTATGAACTGATTACAAGGTTCGTTTAGTGGATCCCAGTAAATGGATTCCGGCACATTTGTCACTGATTCCATCTGTATGATGAATTAGAGTTTGGTAGACTCTTGGCAAGAATAAATAAATGTTTTCAAGAGTTCAAAGCACATACAAGCAAAGTATGAGCACTGGAATCGAAAGACAGATTGAGGAAAGAACCATATCCAGACACTGCTCTTAAGGGACTAGAACAGTAAATGTAATCAGCTGGTTTTGGACCTATTCACTGCTGGAGGTTATTTATAAGTCTGATATTTCTTTAAGATTCTTTTTTGCTAGGTCTGAATTATTTATCTAAAGACAACAAATTTCACTTATTAGTTCATAAGCCCCTCCACTTTTAGTTTTAATTTTAAGAAAAGTTCAGTAAAGGACAATTTTAGCTAAGGAATTTAGACTTCTGTTGAGATTTTATAGCTTGCACTGTAGTTTTGTAGCCTCAGTGAATCAAAACTGTGGTCAGCTACAGGAGTATCCAGAAACTGCCAGAAAGAATCATAGATTGGAGACCCCTTTTAATATCTAGTTTTTATTTCTATGGCTTTATTCTCATATGTCCTTTGGTTATACTTTTGTTTAATATTTCTCCTCTGTCTGTGTCAGCTTCCAGGATGGGTCACAGTCTTGCTTTGCATTGTAGTTTACTGTGAAACACGGGGACTTCTTTTTTAGTGACATCCTTTTTGACATACTACCCACTGGTTGACTGTTGAACTGGAGTTCAACATCTCCCTTGTCAGGAGGTTGAGTGTCTCACTGAAGTTGTTGGCTCTTTTAGCAAAGATTCTGTCCATGTGCTGGGTTCCTGTCAAACTTGGAGGGTCAGAGACAAAATATTGACTGTCCTTTTAGCCCAACTATCTTCTAACTCTGATCTCCAAGCCTCAGTTGTTTAACACCTAGAAGAGAGGATTAGTTAAATCAGTATTACAGTGGAAGCAGTAGGTTTAATTTTAAGACCTCATCTAGATGTAGAGCAGCTTTCAATATATAGTATGACCAATGAACAGTTTCTCTTTATTTGTTTAGGTCAGTATGGTTGTCTTAAAAGTTGAATTCTTAGATAGGCATAGTGGTACATGCTTGTAATCCCAGCACTTGGGAGGCTGAGGAAGGAGGATCACTATGAGTTTGAAGGCAGCCTGGGCTACATATAGAGTTAAGGCCAGTGTAAACTACATAGTGAGACCCTGTCTGAAACAAAACATAAAGTTGAATCACTGAAAAATGTTAATAGATCAAGGATGACATAATATTTTAACATGACAATCATGATGATGTATCTAATTCAAGATTCCCTCTCTGGATAAAGAATTCATCTATCTTCCTCCTTTTCCCTTCTTTTACCTCTCCCAATGCTATAGGGCAAGAAAGAGGTGATCTTTCCCCTTTTTCATGTTATATAAAACTAAGCCTGGTATGCCTGTCCAATAATATATTTAATGAAGAAAACAAAGTAGAATCTATATAATCCCTTCCCAGGAAAGCAGCTTAGACTGAATATCACTGTCTTAGTATAAATTTTCATTTTTGAAAGAACAGGCTGAATATTAAAATTGCTCAGTTTTGCTCCCCTTTCCACAAGTAAAATAATATGGGCACTATGAATCAACTCTAAGGTGCGAATCCTATACTGAGGAAAGTAAAGAAAAAATCATTTTAATAATTTTTGGAATATTTTTTCCTGTTGAAATGAATTTTAACAGATCACTTATCTGGACCAAGTAGCTTTGAATTACTGCATACTCATTGTTCTCAAAGTGTGAAGTTTTGGACTTACTTGCAGTCTTTATTCCTATATTCTTTCCTATATTTCTCTTTTGGGATAGAAATGTTACCTCTGTGCTTGTCTCCACACCGTATTTTGGAAACAAATACCTTTCTAAATTTATATCTCACAATGACAACGTGGTTAACAGGACTCAGATAGGATTTACATGATGTTTGGATCACATTTTTTACTTTCAACTTTGAAATCGATGCAAGTTATGGCTATTGAGGTCATTTGGATACAATCTATGTTTTCACATTATAAAGTATATAATTTGAGGGGTGCTGAGGCAGAATGCTTTCATATGAACATTGTGTTCATCTAAAAGTCTTAGGCTGGAATCCTAACTACTGGAGTGATAGTATTAGGAGGTAGAGATTTTGAGAGGTACTAGGTAAAAAAGACAGAATCATTAAAAATATAATTGGAGACATTATGAAAGGACCAGGGAATTGCCTTGTCACTTCCACAATGTGAGGATACAGCATCAAGGCAGCATCTATGAACTACAAAATGAGCCAATCCAGACCTCAAATATGCTGGTACCTTGCTCTTAGACTTTCAGCTTTATAGACTTTCAGCTTTATGGACCTGTGAGAAATAAAGTTTTGTGTTTTTATGTAAGCTCCCTATCTCATGACATAGCAGTCAGAACAGACTATGGAATTCATTCATTATATTTTACTATGTGTCTAGTAATGTTTGTTTTAACTGTGTTTGGTTTCACTGTGGGGAAATCCACATGGATGGATAGCACTACGTGATTTATTCTAAATGTAACACATTCCTTCCCTCTTACATTTACATTTTCAGATAGTATTTTAAACACAGAATGGATAACAAAGACCTGATATAATACGGATTCTATCAACAAATTTTATTCATGATAAATGTTATGTAAATATTTATAAAAACTTTTAAATACAAAAGACAGTCACCACGTTTTTACAATTGGATATTGAATTTGTCACCACTCTTTATTCTTGTGGGACTAAAACTTCTAAAATCTAGAGTAAAAATTTTAGTGTCCTTTATGAGTTCCATATTAAGGCAAGATCACTATTTCTCTTTTTTTTCCTCAAATAAATATTTATTTAGTCATAAAACGTAACCTGGGAGGATGAGTATTCAGAAAAATTACAGAGGATCAGAGTATTCTGAAAAATTAAGTATACAAGGAATCATTTATGGATTGAGAACTAGGCTTCAGAGGAAATCTCAATCACTATAGCTTCTAGTTTTGCATTCTAAAACTAAACTTACTTTGATAGGATACCACAGTTCCAGCATTAATGAAGAAAACCATTAGTTCTCACCTCTGGTTAAAAGGGCGATTATATGCAGTGAAAACATTATTTATAAATGTGTTAAGAAATGATTGCATGTATAAAACACATGAAATAGTACTGAAAATAAATTATATTCATGAATATCTTTTAAAATTTGTATTTGACTTGTTTTGCTCTCAAATTTCCATATTTTTAAAAATTTACTGTCACCTAGCAATTAGGAATGTACATTTTGATGTTGTATTGAAAGTTATTATGTAAATTCAGTAGAAGACATCATTTAATTATCACTAAAGAGGATCACAGGCCGTCAAAGTTCCTTCATAAAGCAATAGTTTATTATCACTTTGATAAGCCTCAAATAAAGCTAGAGTCAAGCATAAAAAGTTTGATGACAAGCTCTTTACCGGGGAAGGGAAATTTGGAGATTACCACTATTAGAGGCTGATATTATTAGGCAACAAACATGTTTTCTCTCTCCAATTTCTTTTATGATTAGTTTTCTCTCTATCTTCTGCCCTCCCACCTCATCTCCCTCCCACTCAGCACTTTGTTGCTAAGTCGTTTTCCTCTCTAAGCAAAATGACCTTTCAGCACTTTTAACTATGCACAAGTATCTCTTCAAACTTTCTGAGATAAGTAAATTCTTATAGTAAAAGGAAATGAAATGTTTGACTTTATTCAAGTAAAGCAGTATTAGAGCTAGAAGCAAGATAACACTCTATTTTGATACTATGTACAATCTGTATTTGTCTATCTACTTTGCCTTTCCATAGATGAAAGTGGAATTCAAATTATCATTCTTAGACTACTGTGAAAAAGATTTTGTCCTCAAACCTGAAAGGACACTTTTAGCTAGAGCTATTTAGAATATGGCCTGTAACTTTGTGTTTCTCAGTGAATGCTTTGCTTCCAGACTGTAATAAATATGGAATTTGACTTTTTAGAAAATTTCACAGTGATTTAATGAAACTTATCCCTTCATATAATGAAGAAAATAGCTATAAATGTTTGGTCTATTTTGAAAGCTTCATTTTCATAATAGTAATTTACTTATTTTATAAAAGCATTGGTTAATGTCAAATTTAAAAATAAAAGTAAAACAGATCACTCACCATTCAGAGTATGTGAAGCACTGCTTTACACCTACATGTAATAAAGAATTATGGGAAGTCTGGCAAGCTTACTACTTTTTAAAAATAGTGATTAGACTATGACCCTGATAATATTTTAATCTACTTTATAATTGTAAGAGGAAATATGTGAGTTATGTGAGTTATAGGGAAAGAAGGACTAATCTCCACAATCAGTCTCAGAAACACATTGGACAACAGTGAACTAGGCATTATAGTTTGGATCTTAAGTGTTTTTCAAAGGTCCATATACTATAGTAAAAGCTTGACTTCAAGTATGGAGGCGGTGAAAATGTGAAGCTGGGGCCCACTGAGAGATCTTTATACCACTGGGGAGGTGCCCTTGAGGGGACAGATGAGCCCTAGCCTGTTTCTCTCTCCCCCTTTTCGCCTTTTAGTCTCACAATAATGAGGCCAATAGATAATGCATGGAAGCCTCTAAAACTGCGAGCCAAATAACCTTTTTCCCTTTATAAACTGATTGTCTCAGAGATGTTTTAGGCTAAAAAACATTACTAACATACTAAGACTGTATTTATTCAAAGAAATGGTACAGGGGACTAAAAAGAAATAAATACATTTTACTGGCTTGTTATTTTATTTCAAAATATGTGCCTTTCATTTCTCTTTTTGTAATATTTCACTGATATTTTTCTAACATAGATAAATACATTTGTTTCAGTGTTGGTATAATAAATAGAAAGATACAAAGATAAATATTGTAAAATCAAAGGAGGTATTAGAAGAAAAAGAAAAGAGAAAATATATGTACACAAAAATTATTTTGAAAGGTGATTTAAAAGAAAAACAGAAAAAAATCTCTTTCAGAAAGAAATACCTGCGAGTTATTTGTCAATCAATATTCCATGCAATACTGAGGTCGAGTATATTGAGTTGCTCTTTGGGCAAGCCAAGAATGGTAGAGGCGTGCACAAAAATCAAACATCCTGGTTCAATCAGAACAGGTCTCTACCACTGGCTTTTTTCTCTGTTGCCTGGGAAATGAGTCTTTCACATGTACTTCAAAGCACACATTAAAAGTAAACAGAACTATACCAGGAAGGAGGCTAAAGTTGAAAAGAAACTCTTTGAGGATACACCAGAGGCACAGACTACAAGGGATATTGGAAGTGAAACTTTGACGATAAGGTCTGATGCCTGTGCTGTCTCTTGCTACATAACAAATCACCTCAAAATTTAGCAGCTTAAAACAAAACACATTTATTATCTCAGAGTTTCTTCAGGATGCGAGCAAAGCCCTGCTGGAGCTTCTGCTTCACAGTTTCTTAGAAGGCTGCAACTCAGTTACAGTACTGGCACAGAATCTGCACTCTGTCTGAAGACCTGCCTCAAGAAACATCGACTTCCAAGCTCACCAAGTAACTGGCAGGATTATAATTCCTTGTTGGCTTTTGGATTTAGTGCCTGCATTACTCACTGGCAGTTGGCCAGAAGCTATCCCCAGCTCCTTGCCATGTGGGCTTCGCTAACATAACAGCTGGCTTCGGAAAAGTTTGCAAGTCATGCAGACAAGAGGGAGAGTCTACTAGCAAAGTGGAATGCATAAACTTTTCTAACTAATCACTAAAGTGATGCATACTCAGGATTTCTATACTCTACTAGTTATAAGCCAGTTTCTTAAGAGGGAAGGGATTATATAAGTGATTAATTTCAGGAGATACGGATAATTAGGGACCATGTTTGAAGTCTATTTACAATAACATGAAAGAGATATAAATATACAATGTTTAGAAAAGAAAAATAATTCATCTTCTCCTGGATAAATTTTCTTTCAGGATTGTATGTGCCCACATTTCAAAATCAGAAAGATCAATCTTCATATGCTTGGAAACTGAAAACTTTAATATAACTTTGTAGTTTCAAGGGAAAGCAACTAAATAAAAATATAGAAAGCAAATTGAAAATTATAGAAAGGAAGTGATTCTGTGACATGATTTCAGAGAGTAGGAAATCTACCAAACAAAATGAGAAAGAGAGAGAGAGACAGACAGACAGAGAGAGACAGAGGGAGAGAGAATTATCAGCAATCACATAATTTGTATATGCACAGTATAAAGTATCAATATTCACATAAAGAAAATTGCATTTTTACAGAGTAGATCAGAATAAAAATATAAGAAAATTATCAAATTTACTAAAAATACCTCTACTATTAATGTTTTACAATATACTGTAACTGTGTTCTAAGCACAATTACCCTAGAGTTGTTGAACCTATTGTAATAGTTTGATAATTTAGGAAAGAATATGTTCCCTCATGAATATGCAAAATACATCAGAAAGTATACATAAGATTCCAGATAACCAACAGCAAGATACTATCTTTTAATTATCAGATAGACAATGTCTTTAACATACTTGTGGTTGCATAAATTAATACATTTTTATGATTTAATAGCATGTATCGTTAAAATTATATTTATAAACTACCTCAAAATCTAGATATATATATGCAATCTTAACCTCCAAAGATCTATCCTAAGGACCTAGTCAACCGACAGGACCACAAATATGCAAATAGATTTTATTATATCAAAGATAACAGTAATTGGAAATTATTGTAATGAGTATTACATATATACAATTCTCAGCAGTCCCCCGAAGTATCATTAATTTCAATAATTTTCTAGAAGGGCTCAACATGCTCAGTGTATATTTGTACATATAGGTAAGATTTATTACAGTGAAAGAATACCAAGAAAAATCAGTAAGTGGAAAAGATGTACCATACAAATTTGTGAAGTGCTTTCCCTAGGGAATCACAGTAAAGAGTTTGATGGTCCTAGTACTTACTTGTTACAACTTCTGCAAAATGTCAACCAAGAAAGCACATCAAATACTTGCTCAGTGCCCAGGGTTTTGTTGGAGGCTGTTCAGCAAGGCCTTTCTGGCTTGTGTGTTCCAAAATTCCAAACACCTAGAAAGGAAGCAAATATTCTACATAAACCACATTGCACAGACAGTGTAGGTTCAGTGAGGCATACTAGTTCCATGAGTAGTGAAAACACCTCCTGAAATCCATGTTCCAACAACCATTCATGGAATCCTTTCCAAGGATAATAGCCCCAGGCCTACCATGTTAACTCTTTGTTGTACAAACAGCTAAAAGAATATCCTGAAAAATTAACCTGTCAAAAATATCCAGCAAATTGATCTCATGAGTCCTTAGTAAAGGAATAATGATGAAACAGAGATTGATTTAGAAAAAATATGCCAAAAGACAGGTGACAAATGTGGAAAGGCAAAAGCTCAAATAAAAGAATTACATGCAAAGGAGGTTACACATGTGAGACAGACAGTGATCCAGAAGAATTAAGAGGAGGAGATAAAATAAATTAAAGGCACTTGCAGGTGACATTGAGGAGAATTAGGGGTGCAGATTGCATTTCCTGGCCTCATATGATGCCCTGAGAAAGTCTGTCTCCTCTTCTATTTCTCTATTTTCTGAAAGAGTTTCCAAAGGATTTGCATTATTTTTTCTACACTAAATGACTTGATACCCATGACCAGGAAGGGCATTAGGGATAAGATTTTCTTTGTGGGGAGATTTAAATTATCATTGGAATATCTGTAATCTGTACTTGCTAAAGTGTATTTAGATATTCTAAAAGTTATTGTGTTGATAATTTATGACTTTCTAAAGATTTGTTCATTTCATCTTAAATGTCCATTTGTCATGAAAATAAATTACCCATTACAGGAAACGTGATGAAAAAATAGAGTTAATGTTTAGCTTTAGAAAGTTTATTACACTAAAAGACACATTGACTTTAATCAACCTCAAAGTGCTCCTGTCCACATTGACTAGAATTATCACTTTTACACCTTTCATTTTTTATAGTATACTGTTTTTCAATTTTCATTTTTGTTAATACATGTTTATAGTACATCATGATTACATTCACCATGGAAACCTTTTACACATATATAACACATTCTATTTTTCCTTCCCTAACTCCTCCATTTCTTGGTTGGCTTCACTTTATCACAGGATCTCCCTCCCTTTATCCTACCAACTTTAATTTTACTTTTGAATTTATGTTTTACATTTCTTATGTAAGAGAAAATGTGTTACATCTGCTTGTGTGTCAGATTTATTTCACTTAATATTATGATCTCAAGGTGAACTCATTTTCCTACAAATGACTCAAATTTATTCTTAGTGGAAGAGTGATACTCCATTGTTTATAAATACTACATTTTCTTTTTCCATTCATCCATTGGAGCATGTAGGCAATTTCCAAGATTTACCTATTATAAATTGTGCTGCTGTGAACATGTGTATACATGTATTACCATAATATGATAACTTTTAATATTTCTAGGAAGATACCCAGAAGAGGTATAGATGGATCAAATGGAATTTCTATTTTTATCTTTGTGTAGAATTTCCACATTAACTTCCAGAGTGGTTGTATTTTTTTCATATTCTCAACAAAAATGTAGAAGAGTTATTTTTTGCCTGTGTCTTACCAGCATTTGTTGTTTGATTTCTTGATGACAGCCATTCTTTCTGGACTAAAATGGAATCTCAGTGTTGTTTAATTTGCATTTCTTTCATGGTGAGAAAAGTTGAAAATTTTTTCACTATTCTTCTTTCTGCTGAGAAGTGTCTATTCATTTTAGTTGCCCAATTCTCATCAGATCTATTATTTGGGGGTTCTAATTTTAAAAATTTCTTTTTATATAATAGATATGAGTCCTCTGCTTGATATATAGCTGGTAAATTTATTCCTCATTTCATAGGCTCTTTTTTCCCTTGTTTTCTTTGCTGTACAGAGTTTTATTATTGCTTTTAACTTTATATGATCCCATGTGTTGATCTTTTACATTATTAGTACATGTTTGGAGTTTATGCATTTTATAATCATGTTGGGGAATCAGTATATGTACATCGTATAGCCTGTTTTTCAAATCCCTTTCTCTTCCCTTCCATTCCTCTAGATTTAGCTACCTTTGAAAAAGGCTCATCTAAAAATGCATGAGGCTTTGGATGACCTCTTCATGCAAACCATAATATGCCATTCTGCTCTCCCAAAGACTCACACACATTCCTTTATGCAAAAGGCATTTAGGCCATCTCTAAGAGATTCCAAAATCCTAACAATTTCAGCATTGCTAAAAAGTCCGAGTCCCAAGTCTCCTCTGAGATGTAAGGGAAACTCTTAGTTTGTGGAAATGTACACAAAACTTTCCCACAATGAAAAGAAAGTGAAACACTTCAAATATTCAATGGCACATGATAGACATCTGCATTCAAGAGTTACAAACAGGGGGATACAAAGGAATGTGACTGAAGCAAGTGCAAAAACCGGAAGGGTAAATAATAAGTCTTATCGCTCCATGTGCAGCATTTGAGGCAATCTGTGGCCCATTATGAACTCCAAAGGCATTGTGTGGCTCCAGCCCTGTGAACTTCCAGGGGTTGTAGCTCCTATGCCTTCTCTCTTGGCCAGCTCTGTTCCCTCCTTGCAGTTTTCCTCAGGTAATACTTTCTGGGCTGTCTAAACTTCTGCAGTCTCAATTGCACCTTTGGCTTCATACTCACAGCTTCACACATTGCCTTATCAGAGGCACACTGCCTGGCCTCCCAGGTCTTCTTCTGAAGTTTGGGTAGCATCCTTGCTTTCCTCACAACTCTTCTATTCTGCATGCACTTCAAACCAGTGCAACGTGAATGATGTCATGGTCTGCAGCCATCTGGAATGGTAGCCAGGATTCCCTGTCTGTTGTCTGTAGGGATCAAGTGCCTGGATCACTTCACACACTGAATCCAATTCTGAGGAATAAATTCTCCAAGCTGCTGCTATGCTTGTAAATGGTGCTCTGGAACTCCTCTCAAAGCAGTTTTTCACTTTTGCAATTCTGAACTGCAAAGGATGGAGTTCTGCTTCTTGTGACACTCTTAACTATCTTTTCTTCTCTTCCTTCTCAGCAAATAAGATATCCTTTTCTCTATCATTTTAGTCTACAGATTTACTGGAGCTTCATTTCTGGCCAAAATGACAACATTTTAAATCACGGTGCATGGCTGTTTGCTCTTGACTTTTAACAGAGAACTGACTGAAAAGCAACAGCAGTCATGACCCCACGTCAACATTAGACTGCCTTGAAATTTCTTCTGCTAGGTTAATTAGTCCTCTTCTCTTCATCTTACTTTCAGGCAAAGTCACTAGATACTAGTAAAATGCAGACAAACGTTTTGCCAAGGCATTACAAACATTGTCCAGAGTCCAGCAGCCAAGGCAGTCCTTCTCAGCAAAAACCTCCTGAGCCTGGGTCTTACTGGCTTTCTGGTCTTCTGAGTTCGGACCAGGATCTCCCATACAGTACTGGTCTTGGGCATTCCAGCTCTACTTTTTCTGCTGGCATCTCTGAACCTTTCCTAACTCTTCCCACAAGACATTCTCAAATCTCCTAAACTATATGGTCAATTATAGTCACAGCAATGACATTCCTGATACCAAATTCTCCTAGTTACTTTTATCTTATTGCTGAGATCAAATACCCAACACTCAAAATTAAGGGATGAAAGATTTATTTAGATCAGAGTTTGCAGAGGTCTCAGTCCATAAAGAGCTGGCCCCAAGGAAGGGAAGCACAAGGCAGAGGGGCAACATTTCATAGCAGTGGGTGACAGCAAAAGCAGCAAGAGCAAAAGAGGGCAACAAATCTCTTTCTACCCCTTTTATCTTATCCAGATGGCTGGGATTGGGGTGATGCAAATTCAATCAGTGGAATGATCCAACACTCACTCACACATGATCCCAACACACTTAATCTTAGCAATGAACTATCAATCAATCACAAGTTCTAGCTTCAGCTACTTATGAAAAAGCCCCATCTAATAGTACATGAAGTTTTGAGGGGACATCTAGACACAAAAATTTAGCAATGGAGATTTTTTCTCTTCTTTAAATGTTATGGTTTTTATTATGATTTTATATGTAATTCTTCCTTTTCAGTTCTGATTTGTTAGCTTTTCAAATTTCACAAAGTGGATAGTTAGGTAAGTAATTTCAAATATTTCTTACATTTGAATAGAAGTATTCAGAACTATCCATTTTCTCCATAAATTTTAGTTCATTTATGTTATGGTTGATACATTGTGTCAACTTGGGGAATCTGGAGGTTTAACTGAGTGATTCAGCAGGAAGCTGGGGTGCTTTGTAAACATCCTGAGCCTGCGGAAGAGGAGCGCATGGAGACTGTGTGAGAGGCACACGCCCCCTGGGTGGGGGTAGGCTGTTTACAATGTAGGGAAGGAAAGGAGGTTGCTTGCAGCCATTCCGCCCTTTTGCTGGTTGGTTTTGCTGTTCTCTGCTGCCCTGAACAGTTTGCCCTCTGCCGTGTGCTACTCTACCTCAGAACCAGCCAAATATGGACTGAAACCTCCACAAACTATAAGCTAAATAAACCTTTCCTTCCTTCCTTGTGGGTGTTGGGTATTTTGTCTCGGCCACTAGAGAAAAGTAACCAAGACAATTTACCTCCTGTAAAGTTTGGTATATTACATGACCATTTTCATTTTTTTCAAAACTAATATAATTAATGGTGAGGTTAAACCTCCATCTGTATTTCTCATTTGTTGTCTTATACGTCTCATCGCATTCTGCTCCAACTAGATACCCTTTACTGCCATGTTAGACAAATGTATTTGGTATATGATAGTAATTCCATTGGCTGAATTTTAACAGTTTTGAATGGTCTCCTTATATGTTGCTTTTAGGATTGTAATACGCATCTAAATGTACTATAACCTCCTGTACTGTAAATTTCTTGTAATGATAATTCACTCTTTTTTTGTGCTATGCATCTATAGAATTGAATGGTATATTTATTGCTTTATAAAATGTCATACTTTTAAGCAACTTCATTCAGAAACAAAATTCTGCTTTTATTTACACAAATACTTGCAATTTGGAGAATCTCCATTTTTTCCTCTTAGACTTAAAATTCTGTTTTGTGTCATTTCTTTCAAGACTCAGAGTATCCTCAGTTCTTGTAGATCATGTCTGTTACAATGGATGTCCATCTTATGCTTAATTTTTCTTTCATTTTTGAAAGATAGTCTTATTGAATGGGTAGTTTTTTGTTAAAATATTGTTTGTTTTCTTAAATATTTTCCAAACTCCTTTTTTGGGTTTCTGATATGATAAAGTATGCATGAATTAGAAGGTCATTTCCCTGAATATGTCATTCTTCTCTTTTGCACTCATGAGTTTATTATTGTCTTTGCTTTTCAGCAGTTTCAATATAAAGTGTTCAGTTTTCTGTTTCCCTGATTCTATATTATGTCTCTTCAATCTGCAGAGTGTACCATGAGATTTGAGAAAACTTTGCTCATTTATTCAAGCACTTTTGTGTCACTTTCTCTCTTCTTTTGAAGTTCTCATTATGTACGATATGATCACACATCTCCGGGACAATGCTCTATTGGTCATTGTTTTTCAAGATATTTTTTCTGTTCTTCCAACCAAATAGTTTCTATTCAATTGTCAAGTTAAATGGTTCTTTCTTATACCATCTATGTATCTTTGTTATGCCCATTTAATAAAATTTTTATTTTAGTTGGTATATTTTCAATTCTGAAGATTCTATTATATATTAGGCACATATAAACATATACACAAACCTTTCCTGAAATTTTTCTTGTATATAGAATTCAGTGTGCTGTCCTTTAGTCATTCAAATAGGGCTTTATTCATTTTAAATTGATTTAATTGGGGAATAAAATGATATTTTGTTGACTCCTACCTCTAAGTAGATTTTTTACTTTGCTTTTCCAAGAATAGGTTATATTTTACTTAAGATTGTGCATAATTTTTGTACACAACAAGACATTTTAGACACCATAGCAATTTAACTCTGATTTGCCATTTGAATGTGTGTGTGTTGTTCATTTGCTTGTTTGCTCACTTTCTTGGATTTAAACTTTTGTAGTTTATGACCACTGATGTCTCTGTGCAGGATTTTTTTCCAATTTGTATTTTACACCTAGCTATTTAACGGCTACCCCTATGTCTTTATGTCTTAGTAGAAGGTCAGTGATTTCGGTAGAGACTGTACTTGAAGACATGAATTCCATAAGATTTTGCCCTCTGTTGAAGGTTTTCTGAAGCATACATTCAAAATCCAGCTGGTACCCAAACTTCCCCTAATATTCTGCTGGCCCACACTGGTCTTGCTCACAAATGTGTTTATTTCCCCAGGCTCTCAAGAAGATGCACAGTTTGCCAGGGTCTTTCCATGGATTTCTCATTTCTAAACTCTCTGCATTAAGTCAGTATTCTTCATATCTATGCAGCTTTGATCTCACAGTGGCACAGATTTTCCTAATCATTTCCTTCCAAAATTTTTACCTTTTTTAATAAAATGAACATGATTTTAGGTTTTTTGCCAGATCACATCAGCAGCGCCTCACAACATCGTTACTGGTTTTCAAGATCAATCTTTCATTCAACTTGGCAAGGAGGATAAAAATAGTCCTGTCCAAGAAGGCCACAGTTTCTCCTGTTGCTACAGGCTTCATGTGGCTTTTCTAAAAATAAATTCATCTCAATTTGATACTTGTTTTTGATTCCGTTTAAAAGCCCTGAAAGTATTGTTTTCAACTATCTTTGTAAGTTTTTCCCAAGAAATTTGATATTTAGGAGATAATAATTTAAGTTTTCATGATGCTATTATAGGACCTCTACCTATGGGCAATTAATTTAGATTTAAAACATTTGTATTTGAGTAGGTTAATGTGGTCAGAGGAGAAAAGTGGTTTCATAGCCTTTACCTTCCTTTATGAGATATATGATCATATTCAAACATATAGTACTTACATGTACCTTGAGTAACATTATAATACTCAGTGAATAGTTGCTGGGGAGAGGGTGGAATAAATTGTAGGTGGGCATGTATACCTCAGAGGAAATCAGAAAAGGACTAGGAGAATTACGAATCTCATAGGTTCTCTGAACAAACTAATGCTTTTGGTTTTCCTTTTCCTATAAACTTTACCCTATTTGGAAACTCCAAGTATGCAAATTCTGACCCTGGCGAATTCCACACAACAGAGCCAAGGGTCATTATAGCTGAGGAAAATATTTCCAAATACTGTACATATTACACACAAAGCCTTGTTTTCATTTTCTTTTCAGCCAAACTATAAAATCCAAGTGCTAAAACAGAAGTGGACAAAGTTTAAAATAAATCCTATGAGTTGTTTAATGGCTGAAGAGAAGGGAAAATACATCACAATTTGAAAGTCTAGTGGGAAGCAGTTAAGACTATAAACTTGGGTATTGAAAGATTTATGTTTAATTCTACATGTTAGAGAAGCTGTAATACTGAGTAATTTCATTAAATATCTCCAGTCTTGTTTTTTATAGAAATGAGGATAAATACTATCTTTTTATAGAATCTTTGTAAACATTAAATGAATCACTTCAAAACACCTATTTCTCTGCAAACAGCTCACATGTAATAAATATGAATTGTGATGACTCTTACAAATGATCTAAACTTCTTTGTTAGCTTATGAAAGCCTTGGAAAGGAAATACTATGGCACCAGTGAACATACAGAGCACAGAAAAGGTCCAAAGAGTATACACAGCACCTGGATTGTGTATGGAGATGTTTTATCTCTAGAAATTCAGATCAGGGAAATACCCATATCATTTGTATTTATTCAAATCCTCTAAAAGAATGAGAATAGTGATGTGTGACCTGTAAGCAGAGTGGAATCTTCAGAATTCTTTGTCAAAGTATTTCACTAAGATGTAAAGAATTTAATAAACTAGCTTCTTGCTCTCTATAGTGAGAAATAACATAGAATGAGAGAAAGAAGAAACCTGGAAATAATACAACCTTTACTTCAGCAAATGACTAGCAAATCTTTTATGAAGGTATATGCTTCTGTGGATGGAGAAAAGGATGCTCAAAACTGTTGCAAACATTTTTATTATTAATGTTTACCACATGAAAAACTTGAGTTATTCATAGTGATCTCATTGAAAACTAGAACTGTGATAAAAATTAACATGTGAAGCCTTTAATTCTTTCTTCTTTAGCTTTAATTCTTTCTTCTAATACTTTTATATGCTCATTTAGTAGGTCACTTTTTGAATACTAATACTGCTTTCAAATAAATAAGCATTTGTATACTATATTTAATCCTGTTTTCACTTTTGATATAACTTCATAATCATAAATTTTATTGATGTTGATTTACCTCCTTTCTTCCTTCAAAATAATTGTTAACAATTAATCTTTCTCATACCATCACCAAATACTCTTCTAAGGCATATTTAAAGTTTAGCTGGCATTGTTATTGTTTAAATTCCTACTTTACTCAGTATTCAGAAATGCTGTATTGGGATATTTTACTTTTGTTATTAAATGTCCAGCTTCCTTTTCTATTTTAGTGAACCTCTCATTGATTATAAGTTTATAATCACATCATTTTGTGATAGTTTATGAAAAAGCCGTTTATACCCAGAGGTAAGGTTCTTACATGGCCATGAGCCCTTTGTGTTCTGAGTGTGTCAACCACAGCTGTGACAGCAAGACCACATGGTTTGTTGCCTAAAACTCTGCTCACTTCTTTACATACTCCCCAAGTAAACTAGTCTTCATCTGACTCAAATATCAGTTTAAAATATTTCCTCAGGGAAACCTTTCCATCCTCTAGTCTTAATCTGGTTTGAACTTTCTCATGATAGATTTACACCATGTTCTAGTTCTGTGCAAGTTCACTTGGGGAAGATGTAAAGAAGTGAGCAGAGTTTCTGGCTTCAAACCTTGTGGTCTTGCTATCACAGCTGTGGTTGACAAAGTCAGAATACAAAGGGCTCATGGCCATGTAAGCTCCTTATCTCTGGGTATAAAAGGCTTTTTCATAAACTGTCACAAAAATGATGCGTTTTAAACATTGATATAACAAAGAATCATGAGCTAATTTTATGACATGGTGCTGCACACACTGTGTTCATTAAAGAATTTCAGAGCTAAAAAGAATTTTGAAAATTATCCTGGGCTATACTTCATGGAGTGCTTATTGTTTACTGTGGTTTTAAATGTTAGAAGTACTGCTAATAATATGTTTGCCATGATTTTGTATCACAGTATGTTTTGTTTTCTAATGTCCTGGAAATCACATAGTTTAAATCTTGGGCAGCATCTCAATCTGTAGCTACTTACTTATTCTTTCAGTGGCAAGCTCATCCATCTTTTGATGACTTGGATAGTCTGCAATGGCTTTGTTTTGGATAATTGATGACTACATAATATTAAAGACACCCTAAGGTTATGAGTCAAAGCATGGGAACAATTCCAGAGTGTGTCACTTTAATTAAAGGAGTAACTCTCTAAGGATAAAATTCATACTTCTCAGGCATTGGTGGTTGACACTGGTACTTAGACTAGGATCCATAGATAATATAAAAATGAAAGCTAATATAAATCATCTCTATGAGAAAATGAATAGCATTTTCAAGCAAATAAAACATACATTTGTAATTGATTTAAAGTGTCAAATAATTTATAAACTTCCAACAACTTTTCAAACTGCTAGAGAGCCTGAAATTTTGCTGGCACTCAGAAAATGTTACTGAATTAGAAGGAGTCTTGGTTACTTTCTCATCTCTGAGACACAATACTCTATACCTGAAAATTAAATGAGGAAAAGTTTATTTTGAGTCATAGTTATAAAGCTTTCATTTCACAGGTGGCTGGCCCCAAGGCAGGGGACATGGCTGGGCAGCACGGTCGTAGTGGCTTGCTTACTCCACAGTGAAGAAGCAGAGAGAGGGACCAAGGAGGAGGGAGGGAGATAGACCCCCTCAGGCCACTTTCCCAGGGACCCACCTCTTTCCACCAGGATTCACCTTCCAACTCTCATGTAGTTATAAATTTATCAGTAGAAGAAGGAACTGGTGAGTATTATGCCTCCATGATCAAGTCACGTCCCAAATGCCCCACCTGGGAAAGCAAAAGTCTTGAGGGTGACATCTAGATATAAACCATAGCATTCATTAACTGAAGTGAACCATTCGCCACCGTACACATATCCCTTACTGGTACTAAAGGCGTATATAAGTATGTTAATATGAAACATTAAACAGAGAAATAGACATGAATATAAAACAAACAAAGTTTGAGATACAAAAAAAAAGGTGATTAGGACATTAAACAGTTCCAGTTTCTGAGGCTAAAATGAAGTACATCCAGGTGACTAAAGTGCTAACAGTGAACTTCCAGACATCCAGGTTATCTGTACTCATAAGATAGTTAAGATAGCTATACTGCTAATTTCTCTTAGTTCATTGAAAAGAAAGGTTTGTGCTAACATTGTTTTGACAATTAAGTGCCTATGTCTTGTACTCTGAGTAACTAGATAACAATATGCAATGTATTAACCATTGTTACCCTCATATTATCTTATTTTGAAATTTTGGTGTCTTTTTTTCCTTTTCAAAATAAAAATAAAAGATCCTGGCATGTCTCACACTTTGGAAGACCTCAAAATTCACTGTTAGGAATTCAGATCTCTTTCTATATATGCCATTATGACTAAAACTGGAGACGACAAATGGTAATAAGAATACAGGCATACTCAAGACACAAGACACAGGTTGACGTACAAGTGTAAAGAGACATAAGAGGTTCCATATTTGCAGAGAGAGCTGGGTGTTAGCACTAACGATATTACTCTGGAGGCAAAGGGTGTAAAATCTTAACTTCTCATGGCTAAAACTGGACCCAGTCAGTAGGAAAATCTAAATTAGGTTTTGCGACATCGCCAGCTATGATATTGCCCGTATTACCTTCCGGTCCTTTGGTTTGCATATCACACGCCTCCTCTCTAGGTTGACGTCTCTGACCAACTGCCTTTGCATCCTGTGCTCTTAGCGTTTTTTTCTTCCCTGCTCATCATTTCCTCTCATTGTCTCCTCTTCCCATGCCCGTTTCTCATTTTCTGTCTCACAAAACTTCTCACATTTGCTAAGGGATAAGTTAATACTTTCACATTACCCACAAAATTAGAATTGGTAAAAATAATGGCTACGAAAGAACATGTTGGAATTGATCAATAGAAACTATTTATTTTGGTTGAAAACTGATTAATGAATCAAATTTTAATTAGCAATTAGAGAAAATATCTCTACTAATGAAAAACCAGCAAAACAAAATAAATGAAAATATTTTAACTGTGTTATATAAAGGTGCAATTGATCAAATAAAGTGGACTAAAATAACCTTATTTGAGAAAAATATTCTGTATAATATTTGTATTAATATTATTCAGGCAAAATGGTTTCTTCAAAATACTTTCAGCAATCAAATCCACAAAATTTATTCAAAACTTCTTTTAGAATTTAAGCATGAGGACTTTTAAAACTATTTATGTTCCTAAAACCTTGCTTTTCCTATTTATAACTATTCCAATAAAACTTTGATGAGATATAAAGGTAACATTCCTCACTATATCAGTACCTTTTCTAAGTCAAAACACTTTATTTTTAAACTTTCACAGCTCAACAGGATAAAACTAAAGTACAGCTTGATCTTTAAGGCAGTCAGAAGCTTATAACATCTTGCAGTAAGGTATTCAAACTTAGGTTACCAGAGACTCAACTAAAACTTTCATAGAAACAAGAGAAAGTAGCTTATCACAGAAATAAAGGGTTATCTTGTAACTTTATTCACATGTGGAAAACTAGTATCCCTTTATCAGATAGTAGTTGTTTCTTGTCTGAAAACGTTCATTCTCAGTATAGAAAATAAGAGTGTTTCAACCTTGTAAAGACGAACAGATGCTTATGCCAGCATTATTTTCCCTGCTGGGGAGATCCAAGGTGCATGATTCGATCAAGCCATCGCCTAGGCCAGCTGTGATCATGAAGAAGAAACATATGCCTAGGGGCATGGGTCCTTCTCAGGTGATTTGCACAGAAGAAAAAATTCTTCTTCCAACTGAGGAAGAAAATCTCCAACTATTACTTCTTCCCAGGAGGTAGGTAGAAGTAACAGCCTTGCTGAAATGAGTATGTTCTGCTCCTTCCTCCTGTCAAGTTTCTTTCTCATCTGGTTAAAGCACAACTCTCAGTGGGAGGCCCTTCTCACCTCTTCCCTTCTCTTGCTCAACAAGCATCAGAGTCATCAGAACCTGTGATCTGTGCCCTATTTTGCACACAGAGAATGTTATTCTCCTGAGCAAGCATTTCTGTGCAGGGTTGTTAACACAGATGTTGTTATGCAGGGGTTACACTTCTGATAGGCTTATGTCTGCAGTAAGGTCACTCCTTGTTCCTGATGGCCAGGGCATGTCAGGATGTCCAGGCACTTTCTTACAGCAAAGCACTGTTATGGAAAATAGTAAGTCAATTTGAACAGTAAATGCATAGAGGACTCTGAATAAGCCTTCCAGAGAAAATGAATTTGTGTCTTCATATACTTCAGTATTGGCTCATAGATACACATGAAATATTCAGTCTAGAATCAATAGTTTCTTTCACTGAACATATTTTAAAGGGAAACAGAAATCACATTTTTGCTACACTTGTATCTATGTTAGTATCTTCTACAAGTAGAAATTATCACAATTACAAATGCATTTGAAATTTTTTGTACTCATCATGCAGCTGAAGGACTGGATTAATTCTGACTTTAAGAAATCTGACAAATTATGATCTGAAAAAGCAACCAGCCATATCTTTCCCCTCACAAAGAAACAAGGCTCAGAAGCAAGGTTGATGACACTCATTCCATGATGGGATTATAAGGGGACCTAAATGTCTTCTGTCTGTACCACAACTATTTAGTTTCAACGCCATGCTTGTTTCATGGGAGCAGACACGGTAGGCACCAATCACGCTCTGGGAAGAGGAAGAGTAAAAGCAGACTGAAAGGAAGTGAGATGTGTGCCCAAAGTGTCTGACCCTCTCTGTGTGGAGTTCAATTGCTTTAGAGACTCTAACCCATATCTCCACTTACATTTCATCGTCTAGAATGGGCCACATGGCCAACCCTAGCTGCAAGGGGTATTAACACTTTCTTCACCCACACTGAGTCCTCTCAAATAAAATGAATAAAACAGAATGGTAGGATGGACATAGCATGGGAATTTCACAGTAGCTTCCAGACAGAGACAACTGACGGATGGATGGGGTGTGGATCACAGTTTTCTGTCCCTGTAACTTCCTAACAGTAAATGAGCTCATTGAAGGCAATAATTGTGTTTTACTCACCTTTGTATCATCAACCTTAGAGCAAAAACTTGGTGATTTACTTGGTTCATATTTCATATCTGAAGTGCACACAATACATGATTCTGGTTAAAATGCCTGAGCAAAAAGCCAACTCACATCATTTATTACAGGTAGAGTAGTGACGGTGAACCTTGCAGAGCTTTCAGTGATAGCAGCTGGCCAGCTGTAGCCAAATGTTCACCGTCGCTGGGATGCAGTAACCAGGAGAAGGACCCAAAAGTTTTTCACTAGCTTCAGAATTGTTCAGATATACTGCTGGACAGTACCAGTGCTCCTATGTGTGGTAAATTAAAATTCACAAACTCTAATACGCTTATGGGAATGAAAAGTAACCAAATGTATAGCTCAGTGGAGGTGCAGGAATGGCAAACAATACATATATTCCATATCTAAAGGTGTTCAGTTTCAAAAGTGCTTTACCACTTTGCCAGGCAAATACATCTCACCCTCACCCATGCCTAAACTCCATTAGTGGCCACCAGTTTTCACTCTCTGGCAAAGCACATGCCCAAAAGAATGTCAGATAAAAGTTTTGAAGAAGAGATTTTTAGTAATCTCATCCACCACATCTATCACAAGTCATCTATAGAAATGTACTTTCACTTAGCACAGAATCCTGGTGGACTCTCCAAGACTAATCTATAAAATATATATCTATGGCTCTGCATCATTTTACCCACTATGGAGAATTGTTGGGCATAAATCAGTTAAATTTTGGAGGATATTTCCAAGGGACAAGACATAAGCGAGAATCTCAGTGCTTTATTGAATATATGAATAAATGAATGAATGACTCATGTTTTAAAAGGCAAAGATAGTCATCACTAACTTCACAGAAGTACATCCTGTCCCGTAAGTACTTATTGGATTATTAAACACATTAGTAAGCAAATAAATCATTGTTGTTTACTTTTGTCTTTTTTTTTTTAGCCCTATGGTTGGTCATACAGTAATGATCTTCACATGAATTCATGATACCTGTGATAGTCTGAAGCTTTGTTTCATTTTATATGGCTAACTGTAAACATCCTCCATTATTATCTCTCTGAGGGTGACTGTGATGTCTCTGGACTTGGAATTTTTTGTTTGACCAATGTTCTAAAGGCAAATGTGACTATGTGACAAAACTGATCCTAAATTTTAGAAAACTTTCTGTATCTTCATTCTATTTTTTCTGTGCCTGTGGCACTTTTAGAAAAACAAATGAGGCTAACTAATATTGTCATTTAACAAATTTAAGGTGTCTCTTTTCTCTTTTTAATTTAAATTTTAATGAAATTTTGGCCACATTTAAAAAATACTTCTATAAATAATGAAACTGGGGCCCCATTAAAGAGCTAATAATACATTTAATAAGTTTTGTTTCCTATTGAAATCTCTTGTGAGACTTTTTACAGAACATTATTACTTGACAAGTAAGAAATTATGAGAAAATAATTTTAGAGACCATCTGAAAGATTAATGAATATAATACATTCTTCATCTTATAAAAACAGATGTTCTCTAAATATTCTATATTCTTGCAAAAAAAAAAAGAGATCCATTCCTTTAATACAAAAAAATATTTTTCCATTAACCATTTTGATTCAAACATAATTTATGAGGGGAGTAGGATTAGTATCTTATGAAACAAATTCAATGCAATGTATTCTGCAGTTATTTTACTACAGTCATAAAAAGCAATTGTTTAGGCACATCACCTAGAATGCAGGAAATCAAGATATACCATCCCAACATACACCTTTTAGGAATATTTTGAGTTAGTTATTCTGAGACTCTGAAGACACTGGAATAGGTCTGCAAATGCTTCACTTGTATATATATATATATATATATATATATATATATATATATATATATATATGGTATCTACATTAATATAAATATTTGTATCAGGAGAAGGGCTGTTGCCAATGAATTTTGTTACCTCAGAAGCCCTTTGCATGCAGTCGCCCACCATATATTGTCCCCCCCAGCCTTGCATAACTCGTGTCTCTACCACCCACTTCAAGCCCCAAGCTCCTATTCCTTTCCATGCTTTTTCATGCTATACAGAAACCACTGATTATGTGGTGTAAAAACCATATAGATTTAGTAAAATCTATGGTTTAATTTTTGAAATTTGATTTTTTTTCTGGCCTAGCTGTGGGCTGCACAGTACTCTTTCATAAAGGTGGGCAGCAACATCGAGCTGCAGGATGCAGTGAAGTCAAGGGAATAAACAACCATGAGACACTGCAGGACACCATGTTGCTAAAGTAAGACATTCCGAAGGTCAGGAACATACTACATTCATTTGAAATTTATTGTATTGGTACATGTTTGCGGTACACAGTGTTAAATCCCTCTGTGCAGTTGGTTCACACACATCACACATCTTTATTCCTTTTTCTACTCCCCTTTCCCACCCGTTCCTCTACCTTTTGCTCTTCTTCCCACTCCCAGTATCTTTTATTTTTTCTTTCTTTATGCTGTGAGTTTTTGACTTAGAAAATTTTCAACTTAATATTAGATTTACTAGGATGTAACCCCACAGTAAATTCAAAGTCATCTATATAAGGTCCAATAAATATCCTTCTTTGAATATTATTTTATGAGACATCCGTGTGCATATACCTAATTAAATATAATCTTCATCTGTTTCTCTGTCTTATGTTGACTTGATGTAAACACAGTCAAAGATGCTGGGAAGGTGAAGGAGAGTCATTTTTCCTCCAAAATACAATGTGCTGAATAAGCACTATTATTATTATTATTGTGAGATAAAACTCATATTGTGTTTGAGTGACTTGCCCTAAATATTCCAGTTAAAAATGCACAGGTGAGATTTGAAATCAGATTTATGTGACAATAAATTTTGTGCTCATTTAACTCTACTGCACCATAATGTCAGAAAATGAATGAAGTATAAAAGGACAATTAAATACTAAAATAATGTAGAACATACCATCTTTATCATGAAAACTTAGAAAAAAATGGGTTATGGGACAAATATTCTGAGAACTTTTAATCTGTGCTCTAAGGTAAGGAACTGAAGACACCATTAATACTTGGGAGCTGGTGTAAAATAAAAACTACTCCAGTCCAAGAAGTTTATAGTGATGGGGCCCTCACGATTATCATGATGTCCACAGTATAATAAGGATGGATTTTCAACTATATTAATAAGACACGATAGAACAAATCTCATTTTTCAGACCTTACTTGGCCTCATTCTTGGCTCTGGAATCAAGAATCATCTCGACTGGATTCAGGATGTCTTAATCCACCATGAGGGGACCTTATACTTATTACTAGAAGAAAAGAAGTGACATGCAGAAAACTGAAGTGAGGCAGAGACACCCACTGATTGCTTGCAATTTGCTTGTGTCTTATTTGCTCATGGTTTGAACAACTGGCTGCTTTTAACTGGCACTGTCTAAGACAGACACTCACTCACTACAGTAGTATGTTGCAGTCTGCTGTGGTTTGAACAATGTCTCCCAAAAGCCACATTCTTGAAGGCTTCATGGATAGTCTGCTGCATTAATAATGAGAGGTGGTAGGACTTTCCAAGGCAGAGCACAGTGGGAGAAAGCTAAGCCTTGGGAGGAACGTCAGGGACATGGCCCCTTTCTCATCTCTCTCTTTGTCATGTCCCATGGTGTGGGTAGCTTTGTTTTACTACATCTTTGCAATCAACGTGCTTTGCTTTGCCACAAGCCCAAAGGCAAGTAACCAACTGAACATGGACAGAAACCTCTGCAAATGTTAGCAAAGATAAATCTTTCTTGAAAGTTAATTGTCTTGGGCTGGGGATATAGCTCAGTTGAGTAAGCACTTGCCTTGCAAGTGCAAGGTCCTGAGTTCAATCCCCGGTACAAAAAAAAAAAAAGAAAGTTAATTGTCTCAGGCATTTTGTCATAGTGATGTAAAGCTGACTAAATTCAGTCTGTTCACACAAGTTACATTAACTTTCTCCACGTACAGAGAAACCTGCAATTCAAGCTTAAAATAATTATACAAGCACATTTGTAGCAATGCAATGGCTAAAATGCCATGTTTTTATGTATCCAGATAATGCAAAATATAGCCTTATGCAACAATGAACCATGTAATTAAAGAAATTAAAAACTTGTACAACTTGTAATACAAAACAGTGAAAGCAGAAAAACTTTAGAAGTATCTTGGGAATACTTACAAAATGAATCTTCTGCTGTGATCATCAACCAAGTAAAGAGCAAGACCATCACCACTGCCTGGAAGCACCCCCTGCATGCCCGTCCCAGTCTCTAATTTCCCACTCGCCTTGAGCATAGCCACTAACCTAACTTCCAAACTACAGACCATCACTTCCTGTTTGTGTGCTCCATGTAGATTATTTTATTTGATTTTATTTTTTAATTTTATTTTAAAGACAAAAGAATGGAGACATATGACAAAATTATACAGTATATAGAAGGGAATTAACACTGGGTATTATATTTCATAATGTTATCTTCACATTAGTTAACACAAAAACATTAAAGAGAAGATAGTAGGGAATTTGCACTGAATGCTGTATAATATAAAGTTATCTTCACTTCTGTTAATACAAAAACAATTGAGGAAATACAGTATTACAGAAAACATAGAAGGGAATTAGCTCTGGATGCTGTCCAACATGTTACCTTACCTTTGTTACTCAGTTACACAGATGATGGCCCAATTGATCATTCAATTTTTCTCCTCCCTCATCTCCGTCACCCCACCACTCAATCAGTCATCTTCCCTGTGATAATAACTGTACTCCTGGGTTTATCTATACCCCTGGACTCTCGCCTTGGGAAGAGATATAGCTGCTTCAGACTATACTATAACATACATGGGTGTACACAAACTGCCATGGTCGGAGGTGGAAAAGCACATATGCTCACAACCGACCGCCTGGCTCCACCCCATCGCCATGCTATGGGTGGGGGCGGGTCCAGTTCGCGGGGCCCTCAGCAGAGCAGCTGCGGGGCCCACTGCGGGGCAGCTGCGGGGCCAACAGAGGAGCAGCCGCGGGGCACGCACCCCCGTCAGGGCACCCTCAGTGACCCATTTGGCTCTGTCCCGTTGCCTTCATGCCAGAGGCCCTTTCTTCTCCTCCCTCCTCCTTCTGATCTCCAGCATTACCATTCCCCACCCCTTCCAGCTGGGCACCAGACAAACTTACGATGCTTGGTATAAGGGCTTGAAATCTCTCTGGCCCATTCTCACTGTTTTAGTTCAGGGTATGAACTGAAACTAAAGATTAGTTCTAGAATAGAGTTGGAGGATTGTTCTCACGTCTGCTGTATGGAGTATGTTGTTGTCTTTCAGACTCCCATCCTGCTGCTTTTCTTCTAATCCGTCACAATGTGTTCATGCAAGGTTCATATGTGCTAGCTGTAAGGAGACCCTCGTGGTGCTCACATTAATAGTTTGGGGTGAGTCCTGAAGTCTGTGGGTTCATCCCCTTGTTGCCAGGAACAGGAGGCACTTGCCCAAGTCCCCGAGACTCCAGGTGCTCCCAGAAAGAGTTCAGGGCGGGAGCTGAAGCCCAGTAACTCAGTTCATGCTTCCTGCCTGATGCTGGAGTGAGAAGGGCGTGGGGCCGTGTGATCCACCTCCATCTGCAGCTCTCTCTTACTGTTGTGCCCCAGTTCCCATTTGTTCCTTGGCTGGATCCCTGGGATTTGCTGTGGCTCTGGGGTCACTGCCAATGCACCCCACCGCTCCCCACTGGCAGCCGCCCACACCAACACATAGACAATTAAAGAACTACAAAATTACACAGAATAAAGAAGGGAATTATCTGTGAATGCTAATTTACCTAATGTTACTTTCCCACTTATTACTCTTTATACTGGTGGTGGCTCGCTTGAAAATTCAAATTCTTTCCTCCCTGATCTCCGTTGCTCTACCACATACTTCTGAACTCTCACCTTGGGAGGAGACATCACTGCCTCAGACCATACTGTACAAGCTGTCCTGTTTGGGGGGGAAAAAGCACCCATACTCATCAGGGACCGCCTGTCTCCTCCCCACCGTGGTACTGCATAGGGTGGGGGCGGAGGTGAGTGGGTTCTGTTCGCCCTTTATGGTGTCACTTGTCAACCCCCAGTGGGGCCACCTGGGCCCTAGAGCCGCCCATGGACGGAGGGGCCACCCGGGCCTGCAGAGCTGTCCGCGCCTGCAGCCAGTGCCTGTACTCCAGGTCTGCTGCTCTTCATTAAACGTGTTGCTATGGGTTCTTGCAAAGTTCATATGTGTAAGCTGTAAGTAGGTCCTCTTCGTGTTGTCAATAGTGTGGCGTGAGTCCTGAAGTCCGTATAATCGTCCCATTATTGACAGGAGAATTTGTTGATTACTCCCGCCGCCTAGTCTCTCCGTGTTCACAGTGAGATTTCAGGGCGGGAGCTGGAGCCCGGCACCTCCGCTCCTGCTTCCCGCCTGGTCCCGGAGCGCAATCGCAGCTCCCTCCGCTGTCCGCTCCATCCCCTCGGGGCCGCTGCCCGTCACCGCTGCTCCCCGCTCACCCAGTAAAGGGGTGGGGGAGGGGATCGCCTGGGGCAGACGCAGGGTCGGTGCAGTGAGCTGTGTGCTATTTAGGCTGATTCCATCCTGTCTCCCGGCGCGGATTAGAGATGTTTCTGCAGGATCAGGTTTCTGTTTCCGTGGGTTGTAATTTCTTGTCTTTGTCCTGGATTCGACTACCGCTCCCGTCTGCCATTGCGTCTTCTTATAGCTACGCTCTCTCCTCTGACCCTCTCTCGGAACTCCACACTCCCCTGGCCGAGCTGGGAGGCTTCCGTGAGGGTAGGTCTCCGCTGAAGCTGCGGGTGCCAGGATGAGGGCGTGAGCTAAAGATGTGTGTGATTTGGAGATGTCGTTTCTCCATCCCGCCTCCCTCTGAGTGCGCCATGGCGGACCTCCGATCCAAATAAGTCCTTATTCTTTCCAAGGATTTCAGTTCCCATTTCAAATCTTTCCCGAGTTCAAGGTGCCCACCTCTCTCCTATTTATCCTTCTCTTATTGCTGTATTTCTTTGTCTAGGTGGTATTTTTGGGAGAGATTCCTCCTCTGCTTCCTATCTGGTCGCCATCTTGTTCAGTGTAGATTAAATAAGATAGCATATATTTGTTATGGCTTCTTTCACATGGCATTGATTGGCAATTGTGCGTACAGCAGTGTTGATCACTTATAATTACTTTATTGTCTTTCCCCCAAGACTCCTGACTGAAGCCAAGAGTATTCAGTGAAGAGTAATAAAATGTTGAAAGAACTATTTTCAAAACATATGTGTGAAAGCCTTCTTCAGAAATGATTAGCTGAACCAGATGACTGGAGGAAGTAAATTTGTTACACATTTGATATTTGATACAAAAACCTATGCTCCAGAAGCGGGTGAGAACCAGAAGCAGTTAAATAATGCTGGACTGGGAACAGTGGCAGTGTTATTTTTAGAGATATCAATTCTATAACTGATGCCTTGACAGTGACAGCTATAGAAAAGTTCATCACAGTAAGTCAGAGAGACAGGAAAGAAGTACATGCCATTGGTCAACAAGTTGGATAACCCTGGAGCACAGAGGTGGCACCCATGGAGATTCTGGGGGGATATGAAGGAAAAGTTTCTTCAGCATTATCCCAGAGTAATAATACATGTATAATAGTTTCTTGTTTTGTGTTTAATTACATAGTGTTTATTATAATATGGATAAATATCCTATCACACACACTTGCACACACATACACACACACACGCAGAGGTAGAACCACTTGGAAAATAGTATGTATTCCCCGAGCATTGAGAGATCAGGACAAAGGTCTAGCAGCTTGAAATAATTAAGATAAATGTTTTGTTCTAAAAGTTTATCTTAAAAATTTATGATTTCAAATTAGTATGTTAATGATGCAAAAAATCTGAATGCACATTAAATGTAAATTATATAAATTTTCATGTGCATGCTAACATTTAGATAATTAATTTCAAATATTACCACTGTGCTTGGTTTACACCTAGCTTATTTCAAACAAAGGTTTAAAGCTGAATAAAGGTATAAGAAAATGAACCAAATTCTTTTTTATCTGTTGTCACAATAACTTAAATCTGAGATTGTTGGAATTTATTCTCTATTTGCAAATATTTTAGGAGTCCATGTGGGTCTTTCTTTGTTTTTTTCTTATTTTATTTTTAAAAGTAAAATAACAAAAACATTAACAGACACAAAGTAGCAAAAGAAGAGTACAATCAAAACTGAATTATAGACAAAGTGGCAGGGAATTAACAATAATTGTTGTTCTACATATTGATAACTTTGAAGTGTATGCTCAGGAAAACACATATAGACATATAAGATTGATCAAACATCTAATCATTAACTGTTCCATAAAATAAAGTGACATAAGTCAATAGTGGAACCATGATAGCCATCCTGCATATACATACATACATACATAATTATCCCTTTCTTCCTTTTCTCCTACCCCTCATCCCATTTGCTCTTTACTTTTGAGCAGTTTCCTTTCATACTTCCTAATTTATAGTCCCAATTTCAGGTTCTTGCACTAGTGATACAATACGTTGCTTGCATATGTACCTCTGATTTATTTCACTTATGAGTATGGTCCCTAATTATAACCATTTGCCTATAAAAGCCTCAAGTTTGTCTTTCTTTATAGCTGAGTAATACTCCATTGTATAAAAATTCCACAGTCTTTTTATCCAGTCCTCTGTGGATGCACATTTGTATTGCTTCCACAATTTAGCTATTACAAATTGTGCTGCTATAAACATGGGTGCACATAAATCATGGTGATATGATGTTTTCAAATCTTCTGGGAAAATACCCACAAGGGGACTAGCTGAGTTGAATGGGACCTCTAGACCTAAGTTGCTGAGGAATCTCCAAACTGATCCCCAAAGTGGTTTCACCAGTCTGCATTCCCACCAGCAGTACAGAAGAGTTCCAATTTCTCCACAGCCTCACAAGCATTTGTTTTTGGATGATTTCTTAATGCTGGCCAATCTTACTGGGCTGAGATGAAATCTCAATGTGGTTTTTATTTTCCTTTCTTAAATGATTAAAGATGTAGAACATTTTCTCATATATTTATTTGCCATTTGTATTTCTTTATCTGAGAAGTGTGTATTCATCTCAGATGTCCATTTCTGGATTGGGTCTTTGAATTTGGACAGGTTCATGCTTTTCAATTCTTTATATGTTCTAGATAGAAGACTTTTCTCCAAGGGACAGCCAGCTATGAATTTTTCCCAATTTGTGGGTTTTTTTTTTAACTCTGCTGGTGATTTCTTTAGATATGCAAAAACTTTTAAGTAAGATGAGGTCCCAGTTATTCATTCTTTGAAGCGTTTCCCTTGCAGTTTGATTTTTGTTCATGAACTCTCTGCCTACTCCTATGTCCTCAAGATTATTACCTACTTTCTCTTCCAATAGATTTAGTGTTTCTGTTTTAATATTGAAATATGTGGTACATTTTGAATTAAGTTTGGTGCATGGTGATAGACAGGTCTATTTTCAGTCTTTGGCAAGAGGCAAGCCAATTTCTCCAGCACCATTTATTAAAGAGGCTGTCTTTCTTCCAGTGAGCTTGTTTGGTCCCTTTGTCAAATATTAGGTGGCTGAGTGTGTTTGTGGTTGTGGCTGCATCTTCCAGTCTGTTCCATTGATCCTCAGGTCTGTTTTTTAGCCAGTACCAGGTTGATTTTATTACAGTTGCTTCATAGTATAATTTTGGGTCAGGGATAGTGATTCCACCTGACTTGTCCTTGTTGCCCAGGATTGTGATTGCTATTCTGGGTCTCTTCTGGTTCCAGATGAATTTAAGGAATATTTTCTCTAGATCTGTGAGGTATGTTAACAGTAGTTTAATGGGAATTGCACTGAATCTGTACAACAATTTTGGTAGTATGGCCAGTTTCACAATGTAGGTTCTTCCCAACCATAAGGAAGGAATGTTTTTCCATTTATTGAAATCCTCTTTGATCTCTTTTTTCAGAGTAATATAGTTTTCATTGAATAAATCTTTTTACCTCTTTTGTTAGATTGATTCCTAAATATTTCATTTTCTTGGATGCTATTGTAAAAGGTATGTTTTCCTTAATTTCTCTGTCAGTCTGTTTGTTGTTTGTGTATAGTAATGATATTGATTTTAAGGTGTTGACTTTGTATCCAGCTACTCTGCTGCATTTGTCAATTAATTGAAGGAGTCTTTCTGTGCAGTCTTATTGTGGAGTCTTATTCTGGAGTGGTCTTCCATGTAAAGTATCATGTCATTTGCAAATAGTGATAGCTTTACTTCTTTCTTTCCTATCCTTATTCCTTTTATTTGTCTCTCTTGTATAATGCTTTGGCTAATTGTCCCAAAACTATTTGAATAGGAGTGGTGGCAGTGGACATCCTTGTCTTGTTCCTGATGTTAAAGTGAAAGCTTTCAGTTTTTGTCCATTTAGTATATTGTTGGCTGTTGGTTTGTCATAGATGGCTTTGATCAGAATGAGTTAAAGGCCATCTATTCCTATTTTTTCTAGGGTTTTTAACATGAATGCATGTTGGACTTTATTGAAAGTTTTTCCACATTATTGAGATGCTCATGTGGTTTTTGTCTTTAGCTGTATTGATATGATATATTACATTAATTGATTTGTGAATATTGAACCATCCCTGCATTTCTGGAGTGAATCCAACCTGGTCATGGTGTATAATTTTCCTTATGATTCACTGCATTCTCTTTGCTAGTATTTCATCGAGTATCTTTGCATCTATATTCATTAGGGAGATTGGTCTATAGTACTTTTTCTTGGTTCAGTCTTTTGCAGGTTTTAGTATCAGTATAATACATGCCTCCAGAAATTACTTAGGGACAATTGTTTCCTTTTCTATTTCATTGAAGAGTTTGAGGAGTGTTGCATTAAATCTTCTATGAATGTTTTATAGAATTCAGCTGTGAATCCTGAGCTTGTCTTTGTCAGTAAGTTTTTAATGACATTTTAAATCTCATTAATTGATATTGGGTTGTTCAGGATTTTTATATCTTCTTCATTCAACTTTGGTAATTAATACATTTCTAGGAATCTGTTCATTTCTTCTGAGTTGTATATCCTATGGGAGGAAAGATTTTCAAAGTATATATTGGTGATCTTTTGAATTTCTGTAGGATCTGTAGTGATTTCATCTTTTTCATTCCTTAGTGCATGAATTTGAGTTCTTTCCTTTCTTTGTTTGATAAGGTTGGCTAGGTGTTTATCACTTTTATTTATTCTTTCAAACAATCAACTCTTTGATTCACTTATTTTTTGTAGTGTTTTCTTCATCTCAATTGAATTACTTTCTGCCCTGAGCTTTATAATTTCCTCCCTTCTTTGGACTTTGGGCTTGATTTGTTCTTTATCTAAAAGTGTGAGGTGCAGTATTAGGTTATTGATTTTCTCCTTTTTGGTTTTCTTTATATGTGAGTTCATAGCTATAAATTTCCTTCTGAGGACTGACTGCCTTCATTGCATCCCAAAGATTCCGGTAGTTTGTATTTGTATTTTTGCTTGTTTGTAGGTATTTTTTAATTTCTTCTTTAATTTCTGGTGTGACCCATTGGTTGTTCAGGAGGTTGTTGTCTATTTTCCATGTGCTTATGGAGATTTGGAGTTCCCTTTGTCATTAATTTCTAATTTCATTGCACTGCGGTCAGATAATATGAACAGGATAATTTCAATTCTTTTGCATTTAGGTTGGTGTGCTCTGTGGGGTAGAATGTGGTGTACTTTAGAGAAGACCCATGTGCAGCTGAGAAAAATGTGTATTCTGATGTTGTGGGGTGGAACACTATATACATCTACTAAGTCCTTTTGTTCACACCTTTGGTTCAGGTCTGTTATTTCTTTGCTGAGTTTTAGTCCAGTTGACCTGTCTTGTTGCATCAAAGGGCTATTTAGGTTCCCTATTACAACAGTGTTATTAAGTATTTGGTTCTCCATGTCTGTTAAGGTTTGACTTATAAAGTTTCGTGCTCCAGTATTTGGTGCATATATGTTTAAGATTGTTATCTCTTCCTCTTGCAGCTTTCCCCTAACTAGTCTTTATCTCTTTTGATTGTTTTTGGTTTGAAGTTTACATTGTCTGCAAACATAATAGCTACCCCTGCTTTTTTCTGGGAACCTGTTGCATGGGGAATTGTTTTCCATCCTTTAACTTTCAGTCTGTGGATTTTGTTTTGAGTAAAGTGTGTTTCCTGTACACAGCATCTTGTGGGATTTTGTTTCTTAATCCACTCTGCCAGTCTATTTCTTTTGACTGGTGAATTGAAGCTATTTACATTGAGGATTATAACTGTCATATGTTGGCTTATTCTTATCATGCTATTTACTTGTTGCTTTCCTACTTTTGCTTTCTGTTTAATTGCTTGTTCTCCTTGAGGGTTCCTTTCTGCTGTTGTTCTTGAGATTGTGGTCTCTTTTTTCTCCGTCTAAAATATCTTTCAGTACTTTTGTAGTGCTGGTTTGGCACTCATAAAATTATTCAGTTGTTCTTTGTCGTGGAAATATTTTATTTCTCCATTGAATTTGAAGGATAGTTTTGCAGGATACATCAGTCTGGGTTGGAAGCTGGTTTGTCTCAGAATCTGTAATACCTTGTTCCAAGCTCTTCTGGATTTCATGGTTTCTGTTGAGAAGTCTGCTGCAATTCTGATGGGCTTTCCTTTATAGGTGATCTGTTTCTTTTCTCTAGCAGCTTTTAATATTGTGTTCTTTTGCTGAATATCTGAGATCTTGATTGTTATATGTCTGGGTGTGGTTTTATTTGAGTTATGGCTCATTGAAGTTGTATATGCCTCATTTACCTGCACATCACTGTCTTTTACTGTGCTTGGGAAATTTTCTCCTACTATTTCTGAAAATATTCATTTTATATCATTTGTGTTGATTCCTGCTGTTTTATTGACTCCTATTACTCAGACATGATTTATTTTTGCCTCATCTTGCAGCTGTTGGATTGATTTTTTCCTGGATCCTTGATGACTTTAAGAGATCCTTCCTTTCACGGTCACTAGCTGCCATGCTGTCTTCAAAATCTGAAATTCTATCTTTGGCTTCATTTGATTGATTTTTCAAGCTTTCAGTGGAAGTTTTCTTTTCCTGGAAATCTCTTTGAGTCTGTCTCATGCATTCTAATTCATTGCTGAATAGCTCATGTGATGCTTCCGTTTGTTGCCTATGTTCTTCTATTCTTTTACCTTTTTCTTCTCTATATGTGCGGAGCATTTCTTCCATTATTATTTTCATTTCATTTTTTGCCTGAGAGATTATTTCTGATTTATTCTCTTCTATAAAAAAATTCTCTTGTGTAGGCTGATGGAGTTGTTTCTTTACTTCAGATGCAATCATTTCAGAAATTGCAAGTATGTGGCTTCCTAGTTCTCCTATATCATTATTTCCTGGACTTGTTCTGGGTGGGGTTGAGTTCTGAGACTACATTTTGCTCCTATGTCTTGTCATTTTGGATGTCAATGAAAAGTGCTGAGCTTCAAACTACCCAGGCAGCTCACAAAGGACTCTAGTGACCCTAGTCTACCTGGTTATCAAATTTATCCCAAGATGGTATCAGCTTATGAACCACTTAGCCCAAAACCCCAGGAAATTGCTGGGGTGCCAGACTCAGACCACACCTGCAACAGTGGGGAATTTTGGCCTTTGGTATCAAGGTCTCCAGGCCATGGACCGAAAGCATGCAGGCCCCCAGCCTTGAAGTTGATGGTGGTGGTTAGGCAGGGCCCCCTGCTCCGGAATCCTCAGATAGCTGGTCAGGGTAGAGCAGGCCTCTCCTCCCAACCCTGAGGACTATAGAGCCTGAGGATGTTTTCCAAGCTGCAGGCCTTAACTACCAACAGGGAGGGGCCCTCCCAGTCTGAGCTCCTTGCTTGCCTGAAGGCGAAAGGATGGAATGTACCCACAAGCCTCACCTGAAAAGAGTTCCACTCAATGGGCTGCTGAGATGGTGCCCCCAGGCCAGGCTTCTTCCTTGGAGAGTCTCACAGAGCTGAGCAGAGCAGGCCTTACCTGGCAAGAGGTCTGCTCAAAAGTGGCACCCACAGGTTGGGCTCCCTCCCTGCTAGAAAGTCTCATGGGTGTGGCTGCTCTAATGGCGTTCCCAGGCCAGGCTCCTTCCCTGGAAAGTCTTGCTGGGCAGAGCACCGGGGTGGGCCTTACCCAGCGAGTGGTCTGCTCTGTGGGTTTTTCATATAAGGAGAAATATCAGGAAAAATGGATGTTTATCAGAAAAAGGGATTCTTTGGAAACATCCTACAGTTCCTTGTATCTTTAAAGCTAGATAAACATCATTACTAAGACAATTTAGAGAGAGATTATGTGCTAATAGCAAAATATCTTGTTAATTATTCATAGTAATTTGTCCTTATATATTCTAAGCATTTATCTTGAATCATCCTTTTTTCTTTTATTTTCCAAGAAAAAGGAATATTTCTAGATAATGTAGAGTGAAACTAGATGTTGTGTCTGAAAAATTTAAAAAGTACTAAAGCTCATTTCATAAAAACCAAAGCATAACAGATGCATCAGACATCATACTCTCTATTAAATTTCATTATTAAGGTGCCATAATTCAAGCAATTCGACCAAATATGTAACCAGCCAGATGCAGTTAAACTCACACAGCACCAACATCAGTCACCTTTGTGGATGCATTCCCAAGGTTACCGCTAAATTAAAGACCCAAGATAGTCTAAAGGAGGAAAAATTTCAAAGCATATGTGGAAAATGGCATAGCAATAGATGCTAGTCACTACTGTGCTGGGTTGAAACTAGAGACACATTCTTAACTTATGAAAATTTCATCAAATTTGCTAGAAGTGGAAACTTCATCTATTGAGAACTGTATGCACAGCCTGCATGACATTTGGGAAACCTAAGGAACCTTTACATTCATGATGATCAGAAACCAAGGACCTGCACCTACACGAGCTTTAACACACTATGAAAGTGTCATTGTGTTGTACAATTTGCCCCACCATAATTTGGGCAAGCTATTGTATTTCTAAAAATTGGCTTGAAAAGATTAATTTAAGTAAAGTAACATAATTGACTTTTGTCTCATATTAGTCAGCATCCCATACGTAAATCATGTTTATCTAAGATTAAAGACTCTTAAAATATAGGAAATGCCGACAAAATGTTTGAGATTTCTAATTACCCTTGACAAGAAGTAGAGAGTACAGCAAATCCCTTCCTTCCTTTCTCCTCCATTTTATTATTTGAATATGACTATTAGTATTCTTAGCAATAACAAATGACGAAAGCATAGAAAAATAGGAGAACAATTCAATATTGACATTAGTTCCACTTTCCAGAGAAAGTATTGTTAACACATGGATGCAGTCTTCAGGTACAACCCACATATCCTCCAGCAGTTCTAGAAAACCTGAAATTCTTCACATGAACTTTAGGCCTCTAGGATCTTGCTCTGACAACCTGACTGGACTCTCTAGCATTTCTTCCCAGCTGCTAGAGCCTGTAGCACAAATTCTGGCCATTTACTTTGTTAATACACCTTCAGAAACATTGTAGGTTTTCCTTCTAATTATAAATGCCTGTTACTTTCACATTCTTTCTTGTTTTTTTTGTTCATTCTTTAAGTAAATTTTTATTAGTGATCTCCTATGTCCAGGCACATGAGAAACACAGGTGTTAGCTGTAGTAAATAAAAAGGACCTGTTTCTCTCTTCATAAAGCTTCATGTCCTGAGAACGGGCTCATGAGTGTGCATGGGGGTTTATAACAACAGATGGCAGGAGGAACATCAAGGTAGCAGTGCAGGAAATTCCAGTATCAAGGACAAAACGAGACAAATGAAGAAGTTGATTTTATTCAGTCTATTGAAATAGGAAGAGTGCTGCAGATGCAAAAATCAGGGGGTACTGGCAAGGCAGTTGTGCCTTCAAATTACCAGAGGGTAGACAAATTATAAAGGAGGTGGTTTAGTTGGCATTGTCTTATGAGTAGACATTGTCTGTCTTATTGTCTTATTCAGTCAGTTATCTGGACAGGAAAAACTTTCCTCTCCAGATAGCCAGTTTCACAAAGGTTGGTTTAGAACCAATAGTTAAAAATTAGCAGAGTGATAAAGACAAACATTTCTAATTTTAATTAATTAGCAAAGAAACTACAAGGGAAAGGAGTCACTGTGTGCCCTGATCAGCAAATTTAGGCAAAAGGAGAAGAAAGGTCTTATTTGGCTTTATCACCATCTTTGTTGTAGCTGTGAAACATGGTATGAAAGAAGGAATGGGGTGGTTGAGTGAGGGATGGGCAGTGTTTACTGAAAAAACAGACTTTCAGGGGTTGAGGATTTAAGGGGGTTAAATTGGAAAATAATTCCAGCAACAAAAACAGGATGACTGGATCCCTGATACACAGAAAAACAGAATAATCTGGAAAATTACACAATTTGAGATAACTGGAATGAGTAAATGAAAGAGCGAAAAGAGACACAGCAAGGGCCAGATCCGTGAAGAATGTGGCAGTGGAGAGTCACCAATCAGTGTGGAAGAGAGGCTGCTATGGTCTAGGCTGGTGTTGGCCAACCTTTTAGAGGCAAGCACCCAAACTGCAGCCCAAAGCCCACTCCCTTACCACAGCGTCAATAGTGTGAGCGTCAATAGTGTGATTAAGCTGAATACAGAGGTGTTAGCTTAGAAAAAGCAACTAATACACTAACATCTTTTGTCTTAAAAGAAAAACAAACAACATGCATGCCATAGGTTCTCCCCCAGGGGTCTAGGTGATGTTTAGAAAAATCACTCTAGTGAATGGAAAATCAGTCAGTCTGCGTGGCTGCACAGGAAACGGAGGGAAACTAGTGATGAAGTGCTTCCGGTGATTTTGAATGAGGAGAAAAAGACCGAGCAATGCTGAGCCAGGATGGATCCATGGACCGACCTGATCCCTTCAGCTTCCATTCTCATTGCTCTTTCTGATATTTTAGTTCCTCCTTAGCAGAAAATTGGGAATTCTGTTTGTTCTCTTGGGGCCTGGTCCACCTACAGGCCATGCAGTGTCCACTCCCTCGCTTGCACACTAGGTGAGGTATTCACACTGGACCTCACATTCACTAGATTTGGGTGTCTACTGTCACCTCTCACCTCAACTTATACATCATTTTTGCTCTTTTCATGGAATTGTTCTGACCTGAACAGCTTTATTATCTAATTATTAGCCATAAAATAAAAATCAAAGTCCTTCAACCCTCCTTCAAAAGATTATATATAAAAAGATTATACACACACACACACACACACACACACACACACACACATATATATATATATATATATATATATAATCTCCAGCAAATTTTTTAACAAGCTGTTTGAACTAATTCAGTCCGCTCACTTATGTTTCAATACGTCCACTTTAAGCTATAGACAGATAATGTTTCCATTGATAAAGTTTCTTTTGTTTAATTAACAACTGATATACATTTTACTTATTCCATGGGAAGCATTGCATTATGCTAAGATATCTTCTCCTTTCGGTTACTTATTAAATTTACTTTACTTATGAAAAGTAGCTGTCATGTATATTTAGGGATTACCATGTCCCTGGATCTAAAAACTTTCTATAACTCTTTGTGTACAGAGCTATATACATAACTGCCAATTGTTTAAATAACTAGAGTAAGATAATTGTATAAGCAATGGCTCAAAATTGCCTCAGACAATGGGTGCTTGTTTCTCCCGTTTTATAAATGAGAAAACTAAGGCTAAAAGGACATGAAATACATTAGCCAAAGTTCTTCAAAGGGAAGTATCTAAGCAGAGCTAGGCACCTGGGAATCTCTCTGAAGAGACCATGCCATAACTCACAAAATAGCTTCAAAAGCAAAGGGCTCTCAATTTTCATTGCATCTGCCACAGGGCTAAAACAAATACTTTTAGATATCAGCTCAGCTTAATATTGTATGAGTCAGTGTTCTTAAATATTTCAAATTTTCCAGTGTGGTCAAGACTATGTAGACATGACCAAATTTGAAACTATAAGAAGCTAAGATAATATTATTAATTATTAAGAGTCTTAATTTTCAATGTGCCTAATATAGATTAATACACTTGGAAATGATTCAAAAATATTCATTTGGTGGGTATATTGATGAGGGTTCTCTAGAAGATCAGAAAATGTATATATATATATAAACAATGTTGGGAGCCACTTCCAATTGCTTCAAAGTCTGGGGCATTTGAGGACTTAGAAGAAGTCTCATTCTCCTTCTTGCTGCTGTTCCTTTCTGGGGTACAGCAAGAACCCGGTGGATCCTTACATTGTACGTATGAGAATTCCACAATTACACATTTATTAAATGTGTAATTTAACAACCCCACTGTTCAGCAGAGGTGCACAGCAGGATATATGTATATAAGTGTAACTTGGCATAGCCAACCACACTCATGCTATGTGGTTATGACCGTACACCACAATGTAAATCTTGATAACAGTCAATATATATGAGCCAAGCAATAAAGACCCTTGTGCTTTCTGTTGTTGCTGATGTCAGCTCTGCATATTTGCTTTTCTCTGGAGTCCTCACCCATGAAAATATCCCTTCAGTGTCCCATCCCTAACAAATGATTATATGAAAGGGGAATGATTGAGTAGGCTTACAGAATCAGAGGAAGCAAAATCCACAGTGACCTGTGTGCTGGAGAACTGGAGGATTCAGCAACTACTCAGTCCAAGAAGCTGGAAGCTACAGAGCAAGAGGGATTGAGGAGGTACCACTGTTGCGAGACTGAAGGCCTACAAGCACCCTGAGAGTCACAGCTCTGAGTCTGCATTGAAAAGCTGAAGAAAAAAGTATCTACAGTCTGCAGGGGATGACGGGAAAGGACAGCCAAGTCAAGCAGAATGAGACTTTTTGATGTGTGCTAAATCCCCCTTCTTTCCCTTTTATTCTATCCAGATTACAAACCTGATCGATGGTGCTCCTCACAGTCAAGGTCAGCCTTTGTCCTCAGTGTGCCGACCTCTGTGCCAGTCACCGCTGGCAGTACCCCACTGACACAGCCAGAGGTGTGCTTTACTAATCGGTCAGACTTTTCTCAACCCAGTCGCGTTGGCGCATCATAGTTAACTACTATAATTGTTTACATAAACTTCCATATTCAAAAAGTCACTGCTTTCATGTGCACTACAATATCTACTAAAATTAAATCACATAGATTAAGCATTTATGAGCTCTGCTTCACTTTAACTTGAGAAAGATATGAGAAAGATAAAATTCTACTCTTCAAGCATTTGTACTCTGGGAGAAACAAACAAAGAATAGGTGATAAGTGGTGAAATCAAAAGATATGCACCATGCTATGAGAAAGAAAGAAACAACATTCTATTTAAGTAATAGGAGAGATAGGGTGAACTCACAGAGAAAGAGATTCCTGAATATAGTTTGGGTAAGGGGATATTTTATCATAAGTTATCCACCTAATGTAGAAAAGCAGGGTAAGCCTAACCCATTAAAGACCTGGCGTGTACAAAAGGAGGAGAAGCACTGCAGTGAAGAAGGCAGATTGAAAGTCAGCAGCATGGGGAACTGTGATTGGAAACAGAGGTGGAGAACAGAAAAGAGACCGGCCAATGCCTTTGGATTTTATTGGGTATGTTATAAGATTCTATGAACAGATTTGCACTTTTAGTAAACGCTTTTTGATACCAGCAGTGAGTATTTTTCAATCCCCAAATATGTACTTATTTGCTTTTTTCCATATCTTACCCCCATCTCCATCATAAATTAAACATTCAAGCTTCTTCAACAATAGAAACTAGAATTAAATTACAGACATTGGGGTATCCTGTAGTCCAGCACTCTGGGAGGCTATGGCTGACAAATCACAAGTTTTAACCCAGCCTGGGCAACTTAGTATCTTAACGAGATCCTGCTTCAAAGTTTACAAAAGTTCCTGGGGATATAGCTTGATGTAAAGGTCCTGTGTTCAATCCCTAGTGAAGGGTGAAAGAAAGACAGACAGGACAGAGAGACAAAGTAAAATCAGTATTCCAAAGCCAGCTGACAAAGCATAACTCAAAGTGTAACTGATCATTAAATATACTATTCCAGACATTCATACAATGGTGGGAAATTCAGAATGATTGTTACTACTGCTGCTTACTGTGCTAGTCACTCATAATGGTATTCATCCAGCAGTTTCACAAAAAAAACCTAACGGAAGAAAAATCAATGTTTCAGTGCTTTATTACATATCTAGTCTATAATGTTACTCTTTACTATAAAAATGAGCCTTAAAACAATCATTCCATGAACCAGTCACAAGAAATATTCAACACTATGGCAAGGACGATGGAAGACATGGTTTTAAATGCTTTGAGGGAGATGCAAAGGAATCCCGCCAACAAGAAGCTTGGGGTTTTGTTGGAAACAGAGTCTAGGAGGCAGAGATTTTTCACTGCAGCAATTTCAGCGCCAGGATTCTGACAAGCAAACCCAGGTATTTTCCTCCTAAGTCCTCGCACTTCATTTCTAGGGATCCTGTGATCCAACTGCCTTTGCTGAAGCTCTCTCAGGGGCAAAGTGTCATGCTGACTATCCTGTTCTACTGCTCCTTAGGGTAAACAGGCCTCCTGGGTTCTGGAAATTATGTTCTGCCACTTGGCCTATGCTGCTTTGAGATCACCTTCCCCACTGACTGCAACAAGCCCATTTTAGTACCATCACTTTCCACAACTGGACTACCAAGGACAGTCACCTAGGGGCAAGGCCAGGAAATCTGTGCTCCCTTCACTATTGCGATAGTCTTAGTGAAGGGAGTTCTTGTGGATTATCTTGTGGCAAATAATAGAATGGATATGCAATCCATAGTATTTCTACATCTTTATCCCCTAAACATTTGGTCTTCTTCCTTTGCTTAATGCTAAGGGAGTTCTGGGATATCAGGTTCATTAATGTTAGGTTATTGTTGAATGCAAGTTAAGGGGGCTTGTCGCAGTCAGTGAGAAAGGTGGTCTAAGGCAGCATAGGCCAAGTGGCAGAATATAATTTCCAGAACCTAGGAGGCACATTTACCCCAAGGAACAGCACCACGGGATGGTTCACATGTCACTTTGACCCGGAGAGCGCTCCAGCACAGGCAGCCTGATCACAGGATCCCTAGAAATGAAGTGTGAGGTGACTTAAAGGAAAATATCTGGATTTGCTGTCAGAATCCTGGCTGGAGGAAAAAACTGGGATTAGCATAAGGAAAAGAGGGAAGAAAGAAGGACATACATATACAGAAGGATAGCTGGGATAACTGTACTGCTGATGTGTAATGGTTTATTGAAAGGAACAGTTAATGCTTTATTTATTTTCTTTTTGACCAATTTTGCATGCTTGTATCTGGTAATCTGAGTAAATAATTTGAAGACAACAATATGCATCATAACAACCATTGTTGAATTCCTATCCTCTGTATTGTTTATAATTTTTTTGTTTTTATTTTTATTCCCTTTAATGGTGTGATTAATCTTGCATTCTTACATGTAGTAATCTGATCAATTGAAATGAAGATAAAAATATGTAATATAACAACCACTGTTAATCCTTATCATTTTGTTCTGAAACCCTGTGTCATTCTTACTGTTTTTGCTTTTTTTTGTTTGTTTGTTTGTCTATTTTGCTGGGATTTTGCTATTGGTTTTTTTAATTCTCTTTTTTATTCTAATAATAAAGGAATAAAATATATTAACAAGCAGACATCCATTTACAAAATAGCATAAGAATAGTACAAACAGTACAGAGTTACAAACAAAGTGGTAGGAAATTAATAATGGTTGTGTTACGTATTGATGTCTTCAAAGTGGTTTCTCAGGAAAACAAATAGAGACATTCAGTAGTGATCAAACCAGTAATCATTAACTGTTCCTTTCAGTAAAGCAACAGAAGACAGTAGTACAACTGTTAGCTATCCTGTACATACATACATGTATGATTTCCCCTTCTTTCCCTTCTCCTTTCCCACACCCTAGTTACCCTTTACTTTTGAGCATTTTCCTTCATTTCACAATGTCTATTATACCTCTTAGTTTTTATTCACTCTTTCAGGTTCTTACACTACTAAGACAATATGTTGCTTACATATGCAGGTGTGATTTATTTCACTTATGAGTATGGTCTCTAGTTGTGACCGTTTACATCTAAAAGCCTTGAGTTTATCTTTCTTTATAGCTGAGTAATACTCCATTATACAAGTATCACAATTTCTTTAACCAGTCCTCAGTGTACAGACATTTGGGTTGCTTCTGCAATTTAGCAATTACAAATTGTACAGCTATGAACACGGGTGCACATATAACTGTGATATGATGTTTTCAGATCTTCTAGGAAAATACCTAGAAGGGGAATAGCTGGATTGAATGGGACCTCTAGACCTAGTTTGCTGAGGAATCTCCAAACTGCTTTCCACAGTGGTTTCACCAGTATGCATTCCCGCTAGCAGTGGAGAAGAGTTTCTATTTCTCTACACCCTCCCCAGCATTTGTTATTAGTTGATTTCTTAATGCTAGCCATTCTTACTGGGGTGAGGTGAAATCTCAGTGTTGTTTTAATTTGCATTTCTTGAATGACTAATGATGCCATAGAAGAGATCAGATCAGACATAGTCTCTCAGGCAGAAAATAGACTCATTTCTCTCTCTCTCTCTCTCTCTTTTTTTCACTGTATTAGGAATTGAACTCAGGACCTTGCACCTGCCAGGCAGGTGCTTATTCCACTGCGCTATATTTCCAGCCTTAGACACACTTCTCTTTAAAATAAAAAAGACTTTCCCAAATGCACAGGCAACACATTAAGTCCAGAATCTGTTAAATACACTCATATAAGTATAACCCAAACATACTGTATTTATTCTTCTTGCTCTAATTTGTTTAGACTCCATGTACATATGCGTTTCCTGTGCTGCTAGGTTTCGTTTATGATTTATGTTGATATGAATTCGAAAACTCATGTAATTTTGGGAGGTGTGATTTTTCCCATTATCAGGTTTGAACCTCTAGGTGCATGAAGAATAGGAGCTGTTTATAAAAGTGACCACTGGCAGAGACCTAGTCCTGCTACTCCGTTCCCCTGACCCCAGCGCAAATGAGGATGAATGACAAGCAATTTAGTTTAACACAGTAGCAGCCAGGGGGCTCTTGACCGTAGGGCAGAGGAGCCCCAAGCCTCTCTGTCCACTTCCTTTTATTCACCTAGACTCTGGCACAAGCAATCAAAGTAGCACAAGAGGCATGTCTCTCATGTTACCCATTAATACATGCTCAGGGAAATAATTTACACTCAGCTGTACTGACTTTCTCCTTTGTGCTCACAGAGGAGTCTAGTTAAGCCTCAGTTTACCTCCGGGGTCCCATAGCATTTGACCATTATTTCAGCAATGATGACCATAGGATGTTTCATGTGAGGTTTCTACAACCAAGTGCACTTACAAAAAATAAAATGAAAACCTTAGTTTTTTAAAATTTCAAATCAAGATACACAGGAGGAAAGAGTCCCTAGCATCTCTAAAGAAGCTCTAATTTCTTGTAGTTATAGAGTCAGCCTCAGTTAGAAGATACAAAATTTTATTCTGTAGGTAGGAGAGTAATAGTAGATTAATCTATAGCTTTCCAGTTCTTTTTTTTAGAGAAGTAAAATGTGCATTACGACAAGGTAAAATCTTAAAAATAAGACTTAATAAACTATTTTTACCTCTCTTCTTTGTGGGCATCGGTTGCGGGAAAGCAGCCCACTTCTCTGTGTCTTAGTAGACAATCCTTCCCAGCTTGAGGTATCTGCAGTTGACTTCTACTGCCTTTAACGGTGTCCTTTCTTTTTTTTTGGAAGACATCTTTCATGGCCACTTTTATAAGTATCTCTTATTCTTCATGCACCAGAAGAAACGTTCAAATTCTAATGCCTGTTTATAAAATCAAGAAATAAGTGAGTGTATCATGAAGTTGTAGTATGAAACAAAGGACTCAGTCCATTTTGCTGTTCCTACTGTCACTGCCATATTATTCTGTGAATATGGAAACACAATAGTACACAGGCACCCCATACCAAGTGCGGGTATGCACATTTCTCATTACAGTTTGAATGAGTTCATCTAACCTCTTAGCTGCAATCTGGCAAATCATCTTTTCTCGTTGAACCAAATCCACATGCGCTCAGGGAAAGATGTGCACTGTGAGCTTTAATTAGTGTCAGCAGTTCATCTGCAGTCTGTGGGAATGACAGTGCTTTCTTTCTGGGGACATGAACTTACTGTTTTGATTTCTTTTGCATATGAAGTACTAGTAAATCAGCAGGGAAAGCATATGAAATGTACGAAGTAATTTCAGGTTTTTTAATGGAACATTTGGATTTGTGACATGAAGCTTATTGCATGACCCTTAGTCCATTGATATCAAATTATTTGTCAAAAGCGAAGTCTGCACTGACAGAGCAAGGAGAAGACCAAATGTGTGGGCTAAGCTGTATATCTGCCTCATGTTGCCAGTGGGGCTGGTCCTCTGGAATGTTATGAAAGGGAACATTCTCCAGGATTGTCCCAGTGGTCCTTCTCTGCTCTGCAACTGAAAAAGTTCATTCTTATCATTTTTCCAAAGCTGAAAAAACCTGTGAGATGTTAAATGTTCTCTTTCTGCAAGATTATACTCAACAACAAATTCGTGTCTCTAGTTTATTAAATACTAATGTATTTTGGCTATTGGGGATTGAACACAGGGCCTTCACACTGAGCTACATACTCTGTCCTTTGTAATTTTTTAAGCTATTGTAATCCAGAATGGACAATGTATAGAAGAGTATCATCATTCAGTGTAGTTATATTATGTATTTTATATATTTTTGGCCTATTAGGCTGGTTGACAATCTGTACATATGACAACTTTATAAGGATTTATAAATGAGTCTGGTGCTAGCAAAATAAAAGGAGGATGGGTGGAGGGACAGGAGATAAAACATTGTGTTCATGTACATTCCCTCCAATGGAAGTGGTCACTATGTACTACCAACATGTACTAATAAAAATTTAAAATTAAAAAACAATAAATCAATCTATCTTGTGACAGGGTTACATTGAGTCACTCAGTTTTGTCTAAATTCTGCCTCAGCCTCTCTGAGTGTGGAATTATGGCCATGCATCACAACAACCATGAATATTTTTACTTTAAACTTTAGATTTTTGGAAATGCAATTTCAAACAAAAATAAGATAATATTTTCAAGCATTCACTTTACAGAAATTAAAATAAGATTAATAACAACCAGAGTTGGCAAGAATGTAGGAAAATGAGCTCTTTTATCCATTGCTGAGGGTGTATAATTTTTTGAAGGTTGCCTGGCTGTAAACAAAAAAAATTAAAATCTTCGTACTCTTTGAAATTAACACTTACATTCTCAAAGGTTTACCATACTGAGAAAAAGCACCAGTACTCAAGAAACTGTTAGAAAACCTATTTCCACAATTTTTGTGGTAGCACAGAGCAAAATCTGATTTCTCATAAAAAATAGAATGCATAATATGAACATCCATGTTATACTCCCACAAATAGGATGCAAATAAATTACAGAACAACTAGATTTTGTAACATTTTAAGAGCTGTTAAAAATAGAAGTGTTCCTAAGAAGCATATGAAAGTTGAGAAAAAGCACAGAAAAGTCAATACAAAACATGATAAATAAATTACAGAACACCTAGATTTTGTATCATTTTAAGAGCTGTTAAAAATAGAAGTGTTCCTAAGAAGCATATGAAAGTTAAGAGAAAAAGCGAATTGGAAAAGTCAATACGAAACATGTTAAATACGACCCATGAGCAGTCAGAGGAGGAGGACAGCATAGCTGCCTGTTCTTTTTTCTATGTATAGCAACTTCATAAGCACATATAAGGCTATGACTATGTGTGCTTAGCACAGGGCCCAGACAGGAAGGGTTATAGTTCTTACGAATCGATCTAGGACTAAGGTATATTAATAACAGTCATACTTTTTATTGACAATCTTTACATTGAACAAATAAAAATAATTCATTCTAAGAGATAAAAAAAATAAAACTAAGAACTTCTCAATTGTCCATGTCTAGTCAGGTCATAACTGAAGTGGGAGTTGAACCCAGGGGTGCGTGATTCCAAAGCAACCCCAGGTGTTCTACGCATACTTTGCCTGGCTTTGTGAAATGCACAGCTCGAGGGAACAGGCGGAAGCAGTACATCTTGGCCGGGAAAGCATTCCCAGTTCCTTTGGAAATTATATTTCATAGGAATTCATTTGCTTCATACGGGGCTTACTGCATTTACTGGTAAGAAAATAAGCTAAACACACAGCCTGATGCTGGTCTCTTTAGGGAACATTTAACAGAATTAACTACTTCCAGTAGTGTCCAAGAGTATCATAGCTACCATTGTTATCATCTGGAGCAGGTACAGATCATTGCCCAGCGCTGAGGAGCTAGGAAGAAAAGGCATGATTTTCTGATATTTTAATTCATTTGCCAGTACTTCTTTTGGAGCAAGAGAAAGGCTATGGGTTTTTAAAGCAAGAGCTGGAGCCATGTACTCAGGTTTGTGCAAATGTAAACTTCATCTAAAGGCATATCCATCAACCTTTACTGTGTATTGGTTAAAGGAATGATAACTGGTAAAGCCTTGTTTATCCAATGGTTTGCTTTTATGCAAATGATGTCCCACAGGGAAAGAGGAGCCCATGCTGAATACATAAACAGCCTCAGAAGCTGATGAGAAAAGCAATAAGCCTCTGTGAGAAGTCCTGTATGGTAACACATCCCCAGGGACCTCATCTTGTGAGCATTACTATGCAATGAGAATTAAATCTGATGCACAGAGCAGCTGCCTGGTGCTTTGGAGTTGATTACCATCATCCCTGGAGGCCAAGGCTTTCTGCATCATCAATCCGGCATCCCAGGATGGACCTGTGGGAGCCATATGGCCTTACAGAGTTCTGTGTCAGTGGAAGATCGGCATGTACTGTGGGGGAAGGACGAACTTTAGAGCACCAAGGTATCCCCTGGCTAAGAAAGCCATGGCCTAAATTTACACTGCAATTTTGAAGCCTAAATTACATTTATTTGCATGGTCCAGAGAGCACATGAAAACGGGAAGACATGAAGGGAAGTTGTCATATTAAAGTCATAGTAACCAAATATTAAAACCCTAAAGCAAAGGCAGCAGCCAATCATAATAAAGGTTTATGCAGAAAAAAAATATAGGAGGACCACACACATCATTCTGGAAATGGATGTCATGCACATTCAGAATCATAAGAGGAAAAAGGCAATGAATCCATCAGTACTGAAAGCCGCCTAGCCCACATCCACACAGAGAGGCGTTTGTGGTTGCTCTGTTCCTCCCATCAAGCCATTCACTACCTCTTGAATCATTTGATAAATTTATGTTGCTATAGGATCAAAAGAGCCTTATGGAAGTGACACCGTCATGTAAGAATCAGTTTTTACAATTTGCTTTTTCTAAGTAGGATAGAGAAATAGTTCTTGTCAGAAAATGAAGTCATTAGGAAGCATAGAAAATATCAAAGCCCACTAAATATCTGGCACACTATGACAGTTTTTAAAAAAAAATATTATGGCTCTTATCTTTAGCATGAAGATTCAAATGTCAGCAAACAAGCAGCACTGTCGAGGAGTGAATAATTAAATAACTTCCCCTGGTCACATAGTATTGATGCCTACAGCCCCATGAAACTGGAGATCATTTATCTACAGAAGTTTTTCTTCCTCCAAATAATTCCTATGCTTAAATAACACATTCCTGCTCACATTCATGGTTTTGATTTCATTTGATCATGCATACCTCATTCATGTAAAGAGAACAGCCACTGTGTGTGTGCCTCTGCTCCCCCTGTCCCTTTTGAGCACCCTTTTCCTTTCTGTTGTGTGATCACAGGCTACTCCCAAACCACACAAATGAATAATGAGAGGCATGAAAGTAGAAATAGGAAGTCTTAGCAGTTAATCCGGTGTTTTTCTAACAAGTTCACACTGAGTTCCAGTCCCATCCCTCCCCGCACCCGGAGTTCTTCCCTGCTTGCTCCTGAGGTGACCAAGGAGGTAGTGCTAGATGCCTGAGGAAGCAGCAAATGCCGAAGGAGCCGCACAGGCACAGGCACACATTGCAGAACAGAAAACGTATGGTGAAGTCCGCCGCACTTTGGGCACTGCAAGGAAACCCATGCAAGAGTAAAGACATATGCTCTGGAGCCTGGAACATTATTCAACTTTCAGCCCAGGGAGGGACAGTGAGGAAGTTGCTTCTAAGAGTGGCCCAGAGGCAGGCTGGGGTGGGAGGCTCAGCATGTTCAGCTACAGGGAGCTTCTGTTGTCCATCTCTGTTGTGTGCAAGTCAGTGAGATTATCTGTGTGGGAGTTCAAAGACCCAGTTCTCCATCCTCGGCTTGCAGGCCTGGCCTCATGTGGGCCTGACACTAAAGAAACCCTTCAACCTGCCTGCCCGAAGAGCTCAGATACAAGCAAAGGGTGTTGAGCTCCTGCTCATGACACAAGCTCATGGCACACCGGGCTGAAAGGTGGCGTTAGTTTCTGAAGTTCTTCTTCTCAGGGCCACAACATACAGAGTAAATTTGAGGAACATTCTTCCTGAGGACTTTGTTTAGATAAGGAGTATTCTAACTTCTTCAGGTAAGAAGATTACTTTCTAAAACACAAAATTTGTGAATCTCTTCATGATACTAGTTACAACCTCTCATTCTTAATTAAGGGTGCTCATTGTGACCAAATAGCTGCATAGATAATATGTTTAAATTAATGTTTCTAAAGTTATAAATGCTTATAATAATACTTATATTAAACTGTAAAATGTGGCAAACATTTGATAAACTAACATTGATGTAAGGTCTATGTAGAATACAGAAAATGTTCAGTTCTGCTTTGACTGGAAAGAACAGATTAAAGCTCAGGCAGTGAGATGTAACTGTGAATAACCCACCATCGCTTCCTCAGTCCTGTAGCCCAGTCCCTGCTGGAGTGGGGTGCTGTTCCTCATGTTGGGGGAGCGACATTGGCAGGAGTGAATCTGGATTGAGATATGATTGTCAAATTCTTGAATTCTAGGTATTGCTACTTAATTTTTTTCTTAAAAACTCAAATATTTTGAAAAAGCAAAGCATATATAATTATTTTCCCATAGACACGTTCCAGTTTCAACCAACCAGACATACTTTCCTATCTTATCATTTCTCATATGAAGCTGTTGCATTATTTTGATTCAACACATTTCAGTATTATTTTTGGAAGTATTTCATATAGTTTTTTGATGATGTTGTTTGTTTATTGGTTGTTCATATAAATGCAATGCCATTGTCATACATAACTAAGTTAACTATGGTTTGTACCTTCTAAGTTATATTCTATATCTAAATTTGTCTGATTTTCTTAAAGGCATCATTATTCTGTGTAGTTTGGATCCATGCAAGACCCACATATGACACTTGATTGTCTCTTTTAAACTCTAGAAAAGACGCGTTCCTTCCCCTTGCAATTTACATGTTTGTTGAAGAAAAGCTGGGTCATTTGTCTTGGGGCATTAATCACATTCAGATTATTGCTGATTGTTTCTTTGTAGTATCTTTAACTGGTTCTTTCCCTAGTGATTTCTATAAGCTGGTCCTAGGCAGATTTAGAAGCATGGATAAATCATGTTTCCATTTTCTTTTCAGGCCCAGGTGTACTCTATTTATATCACACTGGGAAGCATGTATAAGTAACGGGTCCTTTTTTAGCATATTACAATTCAGAAAATACTAAAACAAGAACACTGGAAAAGGATGTAGGTGAAAAAAGATGTGCTGTTGGTGGCATTCTGCCTGGAAGGCAGGGTGTCAGCTTTATCTGGGGAAAGTGAATGGCTAGTAACAGAGGAACTGGTGTTTAGCGGACAGGCGCTGACTTGATGCGTCCCGCTCCTTATTCAGTTTGTAATTACAACAGCATTAAACATCAAAGGCCCAGCCAGCTGAGGTGCAAGGCCAAAGGAAAATTTACACCTGAATATCCACATGGACTTCTGAGAAGTTGTATTTTGCCAGAGGTAACTTCCATGACCAGGCAAGAAACCATCTGTAATCTGGTAGTAGCAACTCTGCAAACAGCTTTAAATTCAGCCAGTTGGGTACTTAGTAAGGAGAATGTGAGCAGTAAAAATAATATCTAGAGGTCTACTGAAGGTGTCAGTGTGGACCAAGCACTGGAAGACAGAGGGACAGAGATATAAGGAAATGTTCACAAGAAAGATTAATAACAACCAAGAATCACCACTGTCCAGTCTTCTCACCAGGCAGTTGGTACATACCTGCTCCAACTGAAAAGCATCCCATTTGCCCAAATACCAGGCGATGTCTGTCATTCACAATGAAATCTCTATGTTCCTTCCAGTGGGAAAAATTTTAATACATTTTGATGCACTCAACCATCTATGCATAAACCTATTTAGAAGAAATCTCCAAGTAGCTTTTAATAATAAATCGTTAATTACAAATGCACAATTACAGCCATATTCCCATTTTTCACGGGAGTTTATTCACATTCTTAACATTCACCTTGGACACCGGTGATGAGCTTTGATGACACCGCATCATGCTTTTAGAACCCAAATGCTGTGTTGCAGGGCACAGCACCCTCATTTCCACCTACACTGTTGAAAATGTGGCACTTTTACAATTTCATACAACACTGTGCTCCTGAAGATTCTACTCCAAGTCCTTGTGAAAAACTTAATAGTAGCTTGTTCTCTTCTCTAAAGTGGTTGCATAATTTTGGCCTCTTCAACATAACCTTTTTGTTTTTGCTTTTCAAAGATTCTTTATAAGTTTACTTACCATAAACCACTAATGTAAAAGCATAAGGTAACAGTCCCAGGAATTTAGCATGCATCTATGTTAAATTTATTTACCTACATTTTTAAAACAATTCTGTCTGTTGCTCTCCATAAGCAGCCCCAGTTGCTATTTTCAGACTTCTGTGTCTCCCCAAAATGAGCACTATGCTACTCAAAACAGAAATCAGAAGCAGTGCTCCTTAGGATATGGGGGAATTTGTGAGGGATGCAAAACAGGTTGTTTCCTTTCTAAGCATAATATTTGAGAAAAAAAATCTGCCTTCCATTAAGGTATATGTAAATGATACCTTTTCCCCATCACCCATACCTAAAACTAAACACAGGAAATAGGAAAAAATAATAAATTTGAGTAATTTTCAAATTTGAAATACCTGTGGAGAAATCGCCAATTTTTCTCAGAAGCAACTAAACATTTTACTATGAGGCAAAATAGAAGCTATAAACAGAAATTCTATAGGAAAATAAAAATATATAGATTTGTCACAGATGAGTATGACTCATGTATCTAGAACTATAAATAGCAGTGTGATTGTAATGCAGGAATTAATGAAGATTAATAAAGAGGAAATCAGTAGAATGGAGATATAGTGAATTCTTCTAAAATTCCAGATACCTGGCTGGGCACTGAGCATAGAAAATTAGAAAGATAGACTGAATTCTTATAAAATTTCACATGATTAAATTTCAGTGTTCTAACCCTGTCCTCTTTTCTGACCCCATCTGAGCATCAGATCCTGACTCTGGGAGTGTACCATGCTTGAGTTCAGGAATGTTTTCAACACTTTCACTGTCCAGCCCTCTGTAGTGAGACTAAGCACTACTGAGGGAGTAGAGACATTAACTGATTAAATCCAGACTTTAACTCGATACATTAAAATCATTAGCTCATTAACTCATTAGTTGCTTCCAAAAAAATTAGTGATTTCTCCTTAGTTATTTCAAGTTTAGTGAAAATTAGTGATTTCTCCTCAACGATTTCAAATTTAGTGAAAATTACTCAAATTTATTATTTTTCCTATTTTCTGTATTTAGTTTTAGGTATGAACGGTGGCGAAAAGGCATTGTTCACACGTTCCCTAATGAAAGGCAGACATTTTTTCCTCAGGAAAAATAAGCTAATGATTAGCACATCCATAGCTCAAGTCTATGGGTGATATTACTGCATCTGCAAATAATGAAAATGGAGTAGTTATGGACAGGGTTTTAAAAAGTTAGACACTATGCTAGCTTGCTCTTCATCTCCTTGTAATTCAAACTAATAATATTTAGTTTAAAAGGTTGCAAAGGGAGCAGAATGAGAAAATGAATGAAAGCACTTAGCCCAATGCCTACCATCATAATCATCTAAATAGCTACATGGTATTCTTGCAGATATTATCAAAAATAGTCTGTTGTTGCTATTACTACAACTGTGACCAAGTTGCCTACAGTGGTTTTCATCAATATGGAATCATAGATGCATCACTTCTACTGAACATACCTTGTTTCTCCCTCAATTCAACAAATGATATAACTTGCTTCTGCTAAATTAGCCACTCTGATTATATCAAATCCATCACTGGATCCATCAGAATAATGTATAAGGTTTGCAAATTAGTAAAGCTTTTCATCTGTAATGTCTAAGTTACTTTTCTCTCATTGCTGAGACAAAATACCGGTCACCCAAAGTTAAAAGAGGAAAAGTTTATTTAGCTCAGTTTGTAGAACTTTCAGTTCATAATTTGCTGGCTCCAAGGCCAAGTGGCACATGGCAGAGAGACAACAGTCCATGAAGGTGGAAGACAGCAAAAGTAACAAGAGCAAAAAGGGGCAACCAGCCTCTTTCTGCTCCTTTTATTGTATCGAGACTTCTTGGATTAGGGCAGATCCAGCAATTATCCATCCTTAATCCCAGGACCCTTAATCCAAGCATCACACACTCTAGATTCAGCCACCTCTGAAAAAATCCTACAACCACATGAGGCTTTGGGGGGACATCCAGACACAAACCATAACATGTGCTGAAAGGAAAAGGAAATGGCAGGATGCCTGCTCTTGGGATGGTAAACTCACTGTTTTGACTCTTAAGCATAAGTGGAATGGATAATCAGTTGAGATGATTATGCAAATTTACATGTAAATTTAACATAATCTTCTAATAATTCTTTTTTTAAATTTTATCAGTGTATGTTTACATTACATAATAATTATACTTTTTAAAACAAAAATTAACTTTAAAAGGTCACATGAAGTCTTTTTAGCAGAGAAATGTAAGTATATGTAAGTTAAGTTAAAAAAACTTGCATTGAGGGCCAAACAATGCTCTGTGTACAATGAATAAAAATACACAGAAAGCAACTTGACCTTTAGGTAAGTCTTAAAAAGCTGTTTAACACATTCTCCCATCAGCAATGTTTATTTTCAATGCGTTTCCCTTTGTCTAAACAGAAATCATAACTCCTATCCATGCTCTTTCCCATGCCCATAGGTATAAGAACATTCTTCCTTCAGAACTGCTTTTATAATCCAATTATTCAATTTCTTATCACCCAACAGGGCTTTAGCCTTTCCATTGATTGAGTAGAAGCTTATTCATAAATTATTAGTAAAAGTTGAAGTTAAATAACAAGGCATGAGCTCATCAATGCAAATTCTATAGACAAACTACAGTGCCACAAGAAAATGTTACATGGTTATTTGTATTTTACAAAGCATTATAAGATGATATTTTAAAATGACCATAAACTTACAGAGAATTAACTTGGAAGTAAAATAGCAAGGAAAAAATGTGAAAGAACATGTGAAAGGAAAAAGAGGATGGTGAAATACTCTTGTTTGAACAGAAGAGCAAATTGTCCCTACTTGTTAAGTGTTCCTCTATCACTTAATTTCCATAGCCATGGCAGAGACTAGGTATTGTCTACTTTTAGAGAAGGTGAGTTTGAGAACCAGTGAATATGTGTGCCTCCATCAGTCACATAGCTAATAAATAGTAGAAGCACAATTTGGCCCCATATCTACCTGGTTTTAAAACATTTTGTTTGCACTATTGAATGAGTATTACAATTCACTGATTTGACTTTAGCATGTTCTATTGTAGTTGACCATTTTAAAAGCATTTTCTTTATTTTGAAAGTAATTGGTGTTACCACACATAATAATTGTTTGAAAATACCAGGCAAGCAGTATTAGTCCAAGCCAGGTTCTCATGAAGGAACACATTGGGTTATTATGAAACCATCCTTTGACTCTGGAACACCATAAATACTAAGAAGCATATTGTCTATCATTGGGTTCACACCTGAGGAAACATTGTAAATATGCAGAGAGAAGAGTGAAGCCCAAGGAAGAGGTGAGCCAATCAGTCAAGTGTAAATATAAAACTCTGCCTCAAAAGCTCACTATGTACACAGCATTAACCAGGCTTGAGATTGAAGCACCAGAATTTTCTACTCAGAAAAACAAAAGCTGGCAGTGCTATGAGCTAAGGCTAAGAATTCTGAGCCGCCGTATAAGGTTGAGTTTTAAAAATTTGATTCAATTCCATATTACGTCAGAAATGGGGAAGTAAATTGCTACAATAAGACTCAGTGAAATATAAACACATAGTGAAGTATTTTTTATGTCCTGAGGGATAGGCCTGCAAATGATTAGAAGAGATTATCTATGTGGCATGACACAGTGATAGTATGAAGAAAAGATTTTCATTTTTCTAGTGTGCCTACCTGCTTCTCACTACAGATAGAACATTCCTGTATTTACAACAGCATTAGCTTAGTCACTCCTATGTCTTCATTCATTTGTTCAATCATTAACTGCACATCACTAACATAACAGACAGGCAGCATATGAAGCAGTGAATCAAGATACTTGGTGCAGACAGTTCCAAAGCATATGCCTCACTGGGCGATATCACTTACCTAGTAGCTATGCTGTTTATTATTAACTTATGGCTATAAAAAGATACTACTGAGAAGCATTAGTCCTTAAGAAAGAATGCAGCCATGTGGCCTCAGTTTTTCTAGGGTTGGGATTTGCTGAAGAAGGAAAGCAGAGATCTTAGTAACCAGGCAAGGAATAGTGAACTGTGGAGGACGGAGCGTTCTAATGGGGAAGGACACACGCTAAAGCGGCCAAGTGAAGACCACCGTCAGGACAGCAGGCGCACAGAGAGGCACGGAGGCAGGAGAAGTGGAGCTCAAGAGGCGGGTGGCCATCGCTGTGGGGCACAAGAGGGCTTAGCATTTATACTGTGAGCAGCAGGGAGCCACTGTGTCAGGATCACCTCTGTAAAGATTTGTATTCTTCTGTTTCTCAAAGGAGGGTGGGCAGAAGCCATGAACTACTCACATGGGTGAATTACTTATAGTGAGTGAAGCTGTCCACAGTTTATTTAACTGTTAGCATCATAATAAAATTATATTTCTTCTTACACAGATGTAAAATACCCCAAGGCTCAATAATTCAATAAGTTGAGATCACTTTCTAATCTAGAGTAGGTCAGATGCAAATTACCTTTGCGGTTAGCTCTCATACTTGCTTTCTTTCCCTCTGACTCTCTTTCTTATAAAAAATTTCTATGTTCTCTTATTACCAAATCCTCATCTTTTCCTCCCTTCCACACCAGCTACATTCCTAACAAAGGAAAGTTAGCTGGTCTCCTCTGTTCAGCGCCATCTCCCCAGGACTGAGCTTATTTCTTGTAAGTATTGCATGTCCAACACTACATATTTGTGGGATGAATTCCAACATGGTTTCCGCTGCCATCTGCTTTCTGTTTCCTTTACTGTTTGACACTTTTATGCTAATAATTTATAAATTCACATTGTTACCATGTTGTTCTAACTGAAGATCCACACTGGTGCTCCTGGATGTCTTTTAAAGTCTTTCTAGCGCTTCAAATTTAACTCATTCCTCTCCTTGCTCCAACACGTTTTGGTAGTCTTAGTTTACTAAAAAAAGAAATGAACCACTTTTTCTCCCAGGAATTTAATGTCCAAGTCTAACACATCCTCTTGGCCTTTTTGTTCCTTACTGTCCATACTCGTCAGCTTTTCACCACTTGTGAGCAGTAAATACTAGACAAAAGCAGCTTAGAAGAGTTAGCTCACAGTTTCAGGGCGTGGCTAGCTGGCTCCAGGATAGAAATTTCACAGTAGAAGGCTGTAAGCAGAGGGACGCTGCTCACTTCATGGTGGCCAGGAAGCAGAAAGTGCACAAAAGCCCGAAAGGAAGGGGCCAGGGACCATATGCAACCTCCAAGGCCATGTCTCCGGTAACCACCTTCCCCCCACTGGCCCCATCTCCTAGTGTCCCGTTCAGCTCTGAGCTCATCAATAGGTTAATCTACAGTGTCAGTGTCCTCATAATACAATCACCCCTCTAAGCCCCAGCTCTGAGCATTGCTTCACTGGGTGTCACAGCCTCAGTCCACAAGTGTGTGGGAAACACTTCATATTTAAACAGTAACACTGTCATTATCCAAATAACCCAGTAGTGATAGGGGCTTCCCTACCTCTAGTGTACGAAACTCAGTGTAATGCGAACTTTTCTAGCAACTCGCATAGTTAAATATTTTACACCTCTATTCTAATTCCAGAGCACACTTCTTCAGGCCATTCTGTTTCCTTTGCTGCACATATAATTTTGGTTTTATCCTACACTGGTCCTTGCACCCCCACCCCAATACGCCTGCTCAAATCAACAATCTTGTGAATGCCATAACTTTCCAGAGGACTTGGAAGTATTACATGGCAGAGAGTATGTATTGGTTTCTGGTACCACAATAAATGTTTGAATCATCTTATTAAGAAACAGTGTTTATTTTGATTCACAGTTTTGGTTCACAGTTTGGCTTTAGGAAACAATCAAGATCCAAAATAGAGCAGAGTAATATGAGCTGGTTTCCAAAACCGTTGGCACTCTGTCTCCCTGCCTGGACCTTTCCAAAGCCCACATGCTGTGCTCGGCAGCTTTTCCTCCACATTCAGGATCTACAGCCCGCGTGACTCCTGCTGCTTCTTTTAGTGAGTGCCACCAGTAGCCTGGTCCACACTCACGAAATCCCAGCAAAAGATTTATAATTTTTTCCTTTGTTACAACCACTTGGTCACTGATTCTTGCTTATTCTTTTTAACCATAGGTTCATATTTTCATTTATTCCTTTATTACTGTCAATGTCCCACTAGTGACCCTCAGAAAAACCACTTTCTGCACACTTTCATACTTTCAGCTGTGGTCCCAGATCCTATACACTGTGATAGCAACTGTGCCCAGGAATTATCTTCATGAAATAATTTTGCCCACATCACATGCAAATCCAGAGTCTTTAACATGATATTTAAGACTGTCCACAGAGAGTCTTCAAATGTATTTCCACATTTTAAATCTGCATTTCTACTGTATGCTATGGCTTACACAGGGTGCAAAATGCTGGTCATTCGAATCATGGCCATTCTGCTTAAAACCGATATGTTTATTGTCTTCTCATATTATTTCCTCTCTTTTAACATGCCTTTTTAAACTTTATCTCCAAATATTATTATCTTTTAAACTTTTCCCAATTATTATTATTTATAGCCTTTAAAAATACTATTTCACTTTCTCACAAAATCAGTTCTAAGTCTGCCTTACTTCAGCGCCTGCTTTTCTTTTTTCTTTTTTTTTTTTTTTTTTTTTTTTTTTTTTTTTTTTTTTTTTTTTTTTTTTTTTTTTTTTTTTTTTTTTTTTCAGCGCCTGCTTTTCTGTTATCAGCAGCTTGGCATATCCCTTTTATATACTGTGCTCCTTAACATACAGTAGCCTTTTAGAATTGGCACTTTGGATTTTTCCACACTGTATTTTAAGATGTTCAAAGTGAGAAAGGGTATTTTCCTGTTTTTTTTTTTTAAATACTAAAAGCTCCTAATGCACACTAGGAATTTAAACAGTTTCAATATGATTTGATTAAAATACAGTATAGTGGAAATAATGCTCCTGATTTCTAATAGCTGTGATAGAAATCATTTCAAACTCAATTACCTTTAAGAGCAGAATTGTTCCTAGTGAAATCAACTGCAAAGTGTGTTTTCTATGACTTGTTTTGTTTTTATCTTTCCACATCTGAGGGGCAAAGAACATCAGGAGAGAATGTGTCAGGGCAAAAGGACTTTGAAAAGTAGCTTCTGTGAAAATGTTATACAGACCTCTTAGGAGTCTGAAAATTCAATCTGAATGGTTAGTCTGTAGCTTAGCCAGTATTTTAACAATCTAAAGACGACTCTTGGGGCTGGAGGTACAGCTCAGTGGGCTAAGTGCTTGCCGCCGAGCACTAGGGCCCTGAGTTCGATCCCCGGTCCCGGAAAAAAAAAAAAAAAAAAAAAAAGACGACTCTTTGTAAAAATTACAATTTACTGTCTAAAAATAGATGTAGAAATGCTTCAGGAAGACATAAGAAGTTGGCATTTGTTTTCTGTTGTGGTTGATTAGAGTGCATCTGACTGACAAGATTATGCCCATTGTACCCAATTTGCTCCCAGCTCCCCATGGACAAGCGCTCTATGTACACCATGTGTTTCTCATTCAATGAGTCCCATTTCAATTTTCAGTTTTCTCTAAAACCTCATTTACAACCTGAACTTATTACCAACTAGATATCTTTCACTCAGCTGACTTCTTGGCTTCTGATTTCACATTCAGTGTGCATTTGATGGATCATGAATAGGTTTCTGAAACTTTGATTTTAGATTTTGCAAATGTTCTCATTCTGAACCTTCAATATTTCTACCAGGCATACAAGGTTTGGGCAGTCTAAACATTTTAAACTTGTTTTCTACTTTACCTGTCTATGAGAATGTTGCCCTTAAAAATAAAGTTCTTAATATAGCTTTAGCCACGTAGCCATATTCCATTTCTGAAGGTTCTCAGTTTTTCACCTGTTATTGTCAAAGTCGTGAAAATAAATATCAATTTGCAAAATAGTAATTGTACCCATTTAGGTTGTTTGTTACTATTTTTTCTTTATCTTTCCCATGATAAAATGTGACATTAAATTATTTTATATAACTATGATAATTCAGATCTTACACATTTTACATTACAATATAAAAAGCCTCGATCTTAAAATTTAAAATCCAATGTTTTCCAAAATCTGGAATCTTTTGAGTGCCACAAGTCTGATAGTTCAATGTGCACATACCTACTTCGATCCACAAAATTATTTAAAATATTGCATGATGTTATCTTTAGAATAAGTTATAAGGTAAATATGAAATGGATTTTGTGTTTAGACTTGGGTCCTCTCCCTAATATGTCTGATTATGAATATGCAAATATTTCAAATCTAAACATTCAAAAATCAGACTTTTTCTGGTCCCAATTATTTTTGACAACGGATACTCAAAGAATAACACCTACATCCCAGTAGTGTATCTGCCTTTTACTCTGAGGAGCGTAACTGGGTGATGAGGTGATTATGTGTTTGGGTTCTACTCTATCTTCAGTTATCTGCACTGAAAGATATGATTCTCATTCTAATATAGTAAGGAAATAACACCCTGCATAGAATATTAAAATTGGCAAAATAAAGACTATAAATTCTTCCACAAGTTACATGATGCTAAAGCAAAAGACCACTTTAAGATAGTCAATTCATTCTGCAAGAATATTTGCAAGCTACTGAAAATTGATGTTAAGTGTTGTACAATGTTCCTTTCAAGTTACCTGTTTGACATATAAGTGTACTTGATATAGAGGTAAAAGAAGGATGCAGTTGTCAAGTTTAAAGTCTTTGATGATATCTTTTTGTAAGGCTCAATGTACAGTATAAATCTGATTTTTTATTGCCCCAATACAAAAGTACTTTGGAGAAATATGATAAGACAGTACTTGAAGTATTTTAAGAGATAAGAGATTATACCTATTTGTAATATCTCTCATGTTACACAGTTTACAAGCATCATGCATACCTAACTCCCAGCCTTAGTAAGATTAGCCTGATAAATAGTAGATTATGGGATGGGAGGCCACCTTTCTGTATGGGAGAGTGGGTAGGGGTTATAATCCTTAGAAGACAACTTCTGCACTCCCTCTGATGTCTAAACGCAGCTCCACCCTGGACCTCCCCACACAGATATTAACAAAAGTTCAGTTTATCAACTTGTGATCGTGACTACCTGTATGAAACTTACCTTAGAAATTTGTTAAACGTGAAAATCTGTGAATTCTGTGTGATACACATACTGTATTATAACTTCTCATTCTGTAAATTTCAAACTTAGTATTAATCTCTTCATAAACCTGCAATTAATGAAAACAGTTGATCAGCATCTTGGAAGGATTCTATCACCACAACATAGACTTTAAATAGTATATCTTCTTTTGTCTCCTCTTGCTCCAAATTATTTTAATTCCATTTTCTGGCTATGGTAATAATAACATTGATCTCTGCTTTCTCTATAAAAAATATTCTTTTCTCTACCAAAGCCTTTTTAAAATAAGCTTTATTTGAGTTGTCTGTTGTGAGAAGAAGCTGGTATATTTTGGAGAAATCTTGTGTGATACCAGCTCACGTGTGGAGATGCTTATCGATTTGTAGGTGATAGGCAGTCCAGAAGGGGAGAATGAAGTTCATGTGATTGATCCCTATTCACTTTATAAACCTGAGAATTTCTTTATAATTATGACACCCTCCAAGTCCCTAATATTTAAGTTTAAAGGAAAAGTATAAAAAGAATACAAAAAGTAAATCAAGAAGATTCTAGATACTTATGTCACATTACTCAATAGAAAACACTTTTATATGACCATAAATAAATATGAACAGATCTAATACACATGTTTATAACTCCTCATAATACATAGAACAGGTAAATAATCACAGTGGAAATCAAGCCCTTGCACCTTGGGGATCTTGTAGAAAAAAAGCAAATTTGCTGCCAGAAAAGATAAAAAGTAAAACACAAAACAAAACAACAACTAAAACAAAAACACCTAAAGATACCCAAGGATTTTACTGAGACACTCAATAATTAACCTGTAACTAAGCAAGAGCAATATCCAAGGCACAGAAATCGGAAGGGCCATGAGGGAAAACTCTAGGGTGAAAGATTTATAGTGTTGGTTATAATAAATAACAAGAGTAAACAGATCTGTCAAAACTCATTGAAATGTACACAGAAGTTCTGTTTATGTAATTGTATGTATTCATATCTAGTTTTTAAAAAACCTCTTGAATGGTCCCATGCAATTTTGATAGGTTACTTTTAATGTTTTTAATCAAATAATGGCAGATCTCAAGAAAACATTCAAAGAACTCACTCCACTAGACAGAAGGTTTTGACAGAGAGTAAAGGATATGTACACTAAAAGATCGGTGAAAAGAAATAGCCCGGGAACAAAACACACACATATAAATAGAGCCAAAATGGTAGATGATTAGGTAGAAACAACGACATGGATATGTTAGTTGATCCTTTACATCACACATCAATAGTTATGAATACACACAAATTTCACATGCAAGAAAGCCAAAAATGAAAGAAAAATATGGAACCTAAAACTTTTAGAAGGAAATAAACATCTTTGGAGTTTGTATGTAGAGAGCACAAATCAAAAAGGAGAAGTTTTATCTCTTCAGCTATAAAATGTATGGGAAATTCTGTTTATCAGTCAAACAGCTAAGAATTAAAGTAAAAAGGAGCCAAAACTGAGAGAAGCTATCCTGAGCATGTCCAGCTGGTAAAGGGTGAGTGTCTGGGCATTCTGTAAAACCTACATCAATGAAAAATGTACAGAAGAGGCAAACAAACATCTTACAGAAGCGAAATCCTGAATAAAGCTATAAATGCGAATTGCTTCCTTCTGACTCATCAAAGAAATGTTAACTTAAAAAAGATAGTGCATTCATCTCATTTGGCAAAAAAGAAAAAAATTAAAAGTATGCCAAAGGACATAAAGACACATTTCACCCACTTCTGGACAAAATAAAAATTTATAATGATCTAAATATAATTAATTTACTTCAAAAAGCCAAACATACTCATACCCATCATGTAGTGAGGCACACACAGTGCTCATAATTCTTCTTATAATGGCACACACACACAACTGGAAGCTCCCTAACGTTCATTACAGGTAACTGAACAAACAAATCCTGATTATTTATGCAATGCCATTCCCTTCAGATGTAAAAAGGAATGGCCTGCAGCTATATATGTCTCCACAACTAATTTTATTGTGTTTTATAAAAAGAGTAAAAGATTCAGGGATATGTAGTTTGTTTCATTTATTTACATTGCAAAAGGGCAGAACTAAAAATATATTGTTTATAAATATATATGTTGCAAGACTATAATGAACATCAATAATATGATCAGAAAAAAAGAGGCTAGTTGTTATCTCAGAGGGCTGGAGGAAGATGTGAAAGGAGACACACATTTGAAGCTTAAAATATTCCATAGAGGTATCTTTGTATAAATTCTTTTTCATTAAAAAACTGAAAATATTCTGAAGCCAAATAATTGATTCTTATCATTAATATGCTTTAAACTATACCTATTCCCTGTATAGTTTTTTCTATGATGTATTATTGAAAATATCGATGCTATTAAAATTCCAAAATAAATTCCAATTACAAAATAAAAATAATTACTCCATGGATATCACTATATCACCTAGACTTTTCTCTATTTAAATGGAAATTCCAATTTTACTTATAAGCAGGACTTAATTGCACATTTTTAAACAACAAAAAATTAAGAATTTTCTGGACTAGAATTCATTTACATTTTTTGATAATGGCAAATGATTCCAGCAGATATGTGCTTTATGCTCACATTAATATGCTCATAACAAGTAGGTTTCATGAATTCTACCAGAAAATTATCTTTTAATGTTTGCTTCTCACAGTCACTCTGCAGTATGCTATTGGGTTTCTACATCATTTTCCCATAATTATGGAAAGCAAAATTATATATATATATATATATATATATATATATATATATAGTGGCTGGGGATATGGCTCAGTGGCACAGTGCCTGCCTGGTAAGAGCAAGGTCATGAGTTCGATCCCTGAAACCATGAAAAAAGCCAGACTTGGTGGTATACAGTGTAGTCTCAGCTATTGAGAAGGGGAAGGCAGGAGGACCCCATGCATCCAGGAGTTCACGACCAGCTTGGACAAAGTAGCCAAGTGCTGTTTCTTAAAAATTAACTAGTTAGTTAATTAATACATTAATAGGTAGGTGAGAGCCAAAGTAAGAGAAGAAAAGAAAGCTTCAGGCAGCCTTTCTGTTTAAGAAATATGGGGTTAATGAATGTAATTGTCGTGTATCACAAACATCCACTAATTTAAAAAAAAAATAATTATGGGGCCAGGGGTAGTGGTGCACGCCTGTAATCTCAGCACTGTGGAGGCTGAGGCAGGAGGACCACCTTGAGTCCGAGGCCAGCCTGAGCTACAAATTGAGACACTATCTCAAAAAACCAAAACAAAACCAAGAAAAAAAAAAAAAAAAAAGGAGGTCAGTGCTAACCTGTATTTTTCCAACTTGCTTAAAATATTCTTAACAAACTTTCACCTTTCAAAGATTAAATCAGACCAGGACCTGTGGCTCAGGAGGAAAGAATTACTGATCCTTAGCAGATGTGATTGTTTTCAGTAGTACAGATTTGAAATGTTACAGTAACCACTTCTCTACCACATACAAAAAAACACAGTCCAGAGTTCACTGATTAATCTGTTACACCCAGAGTCCCTTGTCATCTCTTACTCTTTGTGTTCTCCAGAAACGCTATAATGCCCTGTTGTTTTATGTGCCTTTGTGCTTTCTATTTCCTTTCATGGAATCCTCTCCCTTGGAGTTTTACCTGCTGGCTTCTTATTCTTTTAAATTTTCTTAGGCATTACCTCCTCCTGAGCAATTCCAAATGTAGCCCTAAGTTTAAGCCAATTGTCTTCAAAGTGAGAACTCTGCTCCAGCAGCAGAGTGTGATCCAGGGTTGGCTAGGCCCATAAGCTCTTGGGCCCACTCTAGATTCACTGAATGGTACCCTCTGATGGTAGGCCCAGCAGTCTGTTAGGCAATTCTTAGTGATACCTATATGTACTAAAGTGTGAGAATCACTGTATTGGCCTTACCTACCTTACACTGTAGCCACCAAGCAAGAGAAGAGTGGTGGCAGGTAAGGCAAGAAGAGGCTGATGGGACTGGAAATTTTGATCTTTAGTTTTCTAAGCTGATTATTTTCAAGTTAGCTTTTTATATCAGGGAAACATACTAGTGAACCTGGGATTTGCAATATTTTGGACAAAAATGCATGTAATTTGTTTTTACTTGAACGTATTGAAAACAAACTTTTAATACATATTAAAATAGAAGCTACCTGAGGAGTACATGTTTGTTCATTATTCAGTCAGCTAGAATTTATGGAGAGTTTTTCACACGGCGGGCTCTAGTCCAAGCATGACATCCCATAACAGGCACAGCTCCTGCTGTCCCATAAAACTGCATCTCACAGAATCAAGTAGTGGGTGAAGAACTGAAGTCACAGAGGAAAGAGGAATGCCTGAGCTACAGCTAGAAATGATGGGTGCATCAGAGAAACCCCGGCAACAAGGCTGAGTCATGAAGATTGAGTGACTTCTTACCTACAGAGAGGTAAGCAGGAGAAGCACAGGAAAGCAGTGAGACCAGAATAAGGATGCACATCAGATTGAAGGAGACCTGAGGACATGGCTCGTGGTTATGGCTGCAAGATTTGTGACTGCTAGATGACAATTGTAAATGGGTCTCAAGATACAGAGACCAGCTGGAAAGGGCAAGTCCTCTAGGAGTCTGACATTTATCCTACAGGTAAGTGAATGTTACTGAAAGGCCTGCCAGAGAAGTGATTTGCTTAAACTCTACTTTGGACACATCACTCAAATATTGGTGGTTGTCATAGTTGATACATTGTGTCAACTTGAGAAGTTAACTAAGTTAACAAGATGTTAACTAAGTAGCTCAGCAATCCTGGGGTGTAGAGGACCTGCCCTTACTGCTCTAGGATGCTGTTCATTGTGTCCACTTGAGGAGTTTAGAAGTTTCACTGAGTGACTAAGCAAGGGTCCAGGGTCCTCACTTTGTAAACATCCTGAGACTGTGCAAGAGGAAGGCACAGAGATGGTGTGGGTGCCACACCCACCGGAGGGCACATAGCCTCATACAACATAAGGGAGGAAAAGAGGCAATGAGAGAAAAGTAACCTTATGTGATGAGGTTCTGACAGCAGATATTAGAGACCTAAAGATGCTGTGGGGCAAAGAACAAGGTCACTGGAAATTTTTCATCACTTTGGTGCTGCAACATGGATCCAACCCCATGTTTCTGTGGCCTCAGGTAAGGACAGCACTCAGGATGAGGCACAGTCAGCAAGACCTGAGTCACTCATGGATAACGCCATGACAGAGAGGCAAGCTGATCATGTGCAGTGCTGCTCTGCAGGGAGGAATGGGCAGACATGTCTCTCTGAACGTTTTCTTTTTCTGTCCTGACACAGAATCTCTTCATCTCCCTGTCCACTGGTTGTCTATGTTTTGTGCGTGTTGACAGCACAGCTTATTTAGCTTGTGCCATGATTGCCTCCACCTGGCTGATAAGCATGAGGCTGCCAGTTCTGTCTTCAGTTCTGACTTCACTGTTTGGCAGCTGATCAGCCTTCCCATTTATATGAGGCGGCAGCAAGAGACTGACAAAGCTTGTGTATTATCATCTTTCAAGATCGTCCTCACAATTCCCAAAATATAGGAATAAAAAATTACATCTTTGCATAGGAACTCTCCCTATATTCTAATAACCAATCAAAAAATTACAGCACTTTTCCTTTAGATTCTTTTCTAGGGAAATGTTTTTTGATCTCTCATAAGGAAATAATACACCTTTGACAAGAGGGGAAGGAGAAAAGAGAAAAAAAGTATATGTAAAAACAACTTAATTGACTGTTTAGTCAGTCAAGCAATCAACTGGTTAAAATCAAGCCAGGTAATTGTTTGCAGATTAATTGACTATAGAGCCTGCTGCAAGCAACCAAATCTCTGCTAATATGATTAAGCCCTGCATTGCATTGGTTTGTGTCCAACCCAAATCCCAGCCCTGCTACAATTTTTACTTAACATTAGTAAATAGCATACAGTATTTAAAATAAGAAATTCAATTTCCTGAGTTCCAAGTCCAAATACCAAGTATCAATGAAAAGTGATCATGATATCTTCAAATTGCTGAGTATAAAATTAGGGAAGGAGCCACGTTTTAAAAAGACCATAAAGTAATATGGAAAGTCCAGAGCAATTTAAAGCTCAAAAAAATAAGAACAGTAAGCAAAAAAAGATAGTTCTGGGCCTGAAAGTTGAAATTTTTTCTGAGCTAAAATCCAGTTTCCCAAATTGAAGTCCTAACCTTCCTCCAGTAGATTTTGCTAGGGCCCATATTGCTCTGTTATTCCTGATCTAATTTACATCTGTATTCAGACATTTTTTGAAAAACATTTTTGTCCTAAATAAATGTGTTCAGAAAAGGAAGCATACCTCCCTAGGAAAGGACTGCTTAAACTCGGCCTTCAGTTATCAGATAACCAATCACAAGGGCACAGGATGTCATTGAGTTGGGGGCTATCTAGTTCACAAAACAAAAAAATGATATTACAGGAATATTTTTACTTGATTATTGGTGAAACTCTGGATTTCTTTTCTGTCAATTGATATAACAGCTACATGATTATTATTTAGGACAGTAAAAGGGGTGCTTAGAACTTTCCCATAACTTGTGATTTTGTAACAGGAAATGCCCACCCCTCACCATTATATGTCAGTCTCTTAATTGCCCAGGTTACAGTTACTGTTACAGTCCTGGTTGCTTCTGTCTCTTAGAAGTGCCTGCTCACTGTGATGCATAGCTGGTTACTATGATGCACATTATATAAACCAATCCCCAACTGACAAGCAATTTTACCTCTATACTTCTTGCTTGCTTATCTCATGTAAGCTCTAGACTACCAGAAATGAGGACCTGATATTTTGGGGATTATCCCAATCAGTGCCCATAATGTAAAATAAATCCGCCTCCAAACCCTGGGTGCTGGGCTGGGGATATAGCTCAGTGGCATAGGTACCTGTCTGGCAAGCACAAGGTAATGAGTTTGATTCTTGGTACAAAAACAAACAAACAAAAAGAATGAAACTCCCCCCTTTCTGGGAAGATGGTGACCAGGCGAGCAGCAAAGGAAGGGTCCTCCCTGATAGAGACCCCCAGCTCGAGACAGGCTTGGCGAGTGCGAATGCCGGGACCTCGGCTGGGAAGTTCAAACTGAACGTGTTTCTCTGTGCTGTGGGAGGCGCGGCGGGGCAGCCCAAATTGCCGTGGCGAGATGCGGGAAAGCCCGGAGCGCTGGGCAACCTAGAGAGGCTCTGCGCAGCAGATGGGTGGCGGCTCGGCTGGGTCCCAGCGCCCTGGGGGCACAGACAGCTCATCCCTCCCACCTCCCGACCCTGCATGGCTTGCCAGCAACTGCGGCCAGAAACCGGCTTTTTAGCAGCTGCAGCGAGGGGCGGTCCTGGAGCCCGCGCTCCTCGGGCAGGCTGCGCAAATCGGAGTCGCGAACCGGGATCCCGCTCCTGTCCCGGCCCCCGCTGCCAAGGCCCTCAGCGGCCTGCAGTCCGTAGCCGAGGGGGCGAGAGGAGTGGAGCACCCCACTCCCTCCCCCAGACCCGGGGAGCGCGAGGCAACAGAGAAGCGTCGGGGAGCGGCGGATCGCGGGTGTAACATGAAAAACTGGCACTTTGAAACCTTCTGCCTGCACGGATTCCGAAACGGGTGAGCTATCTGCGCGTCACGACCAGATCACCGAGTGGGGGAGGAGATACATCCCCATACCTGCAGGGACCCTGGGCGGGTGGGGGAGCGGTTTTACACGCCCCACCCAAGTCTCTCAGCAGGGAGTAGCTCACCCCACAAACCAGCATCTGAGCAGCATTTTAAGCAGAGCTCTTACCAGAAAGATTAAGGGACATTCCCCTGAAGAGAAGGAGCCATTGGAGCAGCCTTTGCAATGGACCTTCGCCTGGTGAACTGCCTGGGTAATTTATAGCTCAATAGTTTGAATCTGATATCCAAAAATGGGAAGACAGAAGAACAAAACACAGTCTCAGAACTAAACCCCACCCAGAACAAGTCCTGGATGTGAGGATATTGGGAAACCAGGGAGCCACATACCTGCAAGTTCTGAAACGATTGCATTCGAAATAAAGAAACATCTCCAACAGGCCATAGAAGAGATTAAAGCAGAAATAAGCCACATACCTGCAATTTATGAAACGATTACGTCCAAAGTAATGAAACAACTCCATCAGGCCACAAAAGAGATTAAGGTAGAAATAATCTCTCAGAAAAAAAATGAAAAGAAAACCATAATGGAAGAAATGTTCAGCACACACAGAGAAGAAATAGATAAAAGAATAGAAGAAAATAGGAAACAAATGGAAACGTTACAAGAGCAATTTAGGAATGAATTACCACGAATGAAACAGATCCAAAGATATTGCCAGGAATTGAAAACTTCCACTGAAAGCTGGGAAAACCACTTAAATGAAGCAGAAGATAGAATTTCAGATCTTGAAGACAGCATGGCAACTAATGAGCATGAAAGGAAGGATCTCATAAAGTCATCAAGGATCCAAGAAAAATCAATCCAACAGCTACAAGATGAGGCAAAAAGAAATAATATTCAAGTTATAGGAGTTAGTGAAACAGCAGGAGACAACACAAATGATATAAAAAGAATATTTGCTGAAATAGCAGAAAATTTCCCAAACATGGTAAAACGTACTGAAGTACAGTTAATCGAGGCATATAGAACCCCAATGAGCCATAACCCAAACAAAACCACACACAGACATATAATAGTCATGATTCCAGACATGCAGCAAAAGAACACAATATTAAAAGCTGCTAGAGAAAAGAAACACATCACCTATAAAGGAAAGCCCATCAGAATCACAGCAGACTTCTAAACGGAAACCATGAAAGCAAGAAGCGCTTGGAGCGAGATATTACAGATTCTGAGACAAAACAACTTCCAACCCAGACTGATGTTTCCTGCAAAACTATCCTTCAAATCAATGGAGAAATAAAATATTTCCACGACAAAGAACAACTGAAGAACTTCATGAGTGCTAAACCAGCCTTGCAAAAAGCACTAAAAGATATTCTAGACAGAGAAAAAAGAGACCACAATCCCAAGAACAACGATAGAAATAACCCCCTAAACAGAACAAGTAAGTAAACAGACAGCAAAAGAAGGGAAACAACCACAAGTAAATAACATGACTAGAATAAGCCAACATATAACCATTATAACCATTAATGTAAATGACCTCAATTCACAAGTCAAAAGGAAAAGATTGGAAGAGTGGATTAAGGAAAACAATCCAACAATATACTGTATACAGGAAACACATTTTACTCAAAAGGAAATCACAGGTTGAAAGTTAAAGGTTGGAAAACAATTATCCATGCAACAAGCCCCAGAAAAAAGCAGGGGTAGCTATTATGTTTGCAGACAATGTAAACTTCAAACCAGAAACAATCAAAAGAGATAAAGAAAGCCACTATATACTAGTTAGGGGAAAGCTGCAAGAGGAAGAGGTAACAATCCTAAACATTTATGCACCAAACAATAGAGCACCTAACTTTACAAGTCAAATCGTAACAGACGTGAAAAATCAAATAACTAATAACAGTATTGTAATAGGGGACCTAAACACCCCTCTGATGCAAAGAGACAGGTCAACTGGACAGAAACTCAGCAAAGAAATAACAGACCTGAAAAAAAGTGTGAACAAATGGACTTAGTAGATGTATACAGAGTGTTCCACCCCACAACATCAGAGCACACATTTTTCTCAGCTGCACATGGGTCTTTCTCTAAAATAGACCACATTCTAGCCCATAGAGCATATCTACCTAAATGCAAAAGAATTCAAATTACCCCATGCACATTATCGGACCACAGTGCAATGAAATTGGAAATTAATGACAAAGAGAACTTCAAAAACCGCATAAACACTTGCAAATTAGACAACAACCTCCTGAATAACCAATGGGTCATACAAGAAGTTAAAGAAGAAATTTAAAAATACATACAAATAAATGAAAATGCAAGTACAACCTACCGGAATTTGTGGGATGCAAATGAAAGCAGTCCTCAGAGGGAAATTCATAGCAATGAACTCATTTACAAAGAAAACAGAAAGAGAGCAAATAAATAACCTAATGATACACCTCAAACTCTTAGAAAAAGAGCAACAAGCCAAACCAAGAGCCCAAAGAAAGAAGGAGATTATAAAATTCAGGACAGAAGTTAATGCAATCGAGACGAAGAAAACTCTACAAAAAATTAGTGAATCAAAGAGTTGGTTCTTCGAAAGAATAAATAAAATTGATAAACCCCTAGCCAACCTTATCAAAAAAAGAAGGGAAAGAACTCAAATTCATGCAATAAGGAATGAAAAGGATGAAGTCACTACAGATACCACAGAAATCCAAAAGATCATTAATACCTACTTTGAAAGTCTTTACTCCCACAGGATACAAAATACAGAAGAAATGGACAGATTCCTAGAAAGGCACAAATTACCAAAATTCAATCAGGAAGACGTAAAAATCCTGAACAACCCAATATCAATTAATGAGATTGAAAACGTTATTAAAAACTTACCAACAAAGAAAAGTCCAGGCACTGAAGGATTCACAGCAGAATTCTATAAAACATTCTGAGAAGATGTAATGCCAACACTCCTCAAACTCTTCAATGAAATCGAAAAGGAAGCAACTCTCCCTAACACATTACTGGAGGCAAGTATTATACTGATACCAAAACCAGAGAGGGACCCTACCAAGAAAGAGAACTATAGGCTAATCTCTCTAATGAACATAGATGCAAAGATACTCAACAAAATACCGGCAAAGAGATTACAGCGAATCATAAGGAAAATTATACACCACGACCAGGTAGGATTCATTCCAGGAATGCAAGCATCGTTCAATATTAGTAAATCAATAAATGTAATACATCATATTAATACAGTCAAAGACAAAAACCACATGATCATCTCAATAGATGCAGAGAAGGCTTTCGAAAAAGTCCAACATGAATATGCTAAAACCTTAGAAAAAATTGGAATAGATAGCCTCTACCTCAATCTGATCAAAGCCATCTATGACAAACCAACAGCCAACATCATACTAAATGGACATAAACTGAAAACTTTCACTTTAAAGTCAGGAACAAGACAAGGATGTCCATTGTCACCACTCCTATTCAACATAGTTCTGGAAGAATTAGCCAGAACAATTAGACAAGAGAGAGAAATAAAAGGAATAAGGATAGGAAAGGAAGAAGTTAAACCATCACTATTTGCAGATGACATGATACTATACATGGAGGACCCCAAAAACTCCACAAGAAAACTCCTGGAATTAATTGACAAATTCAGCAGCGTAGCTGGATACAAAGTCAACACCCAAAAATCAATAGCATTCCTATACACGAACAACAAATAGACTGAGAGAGAAATTGAGGAAACCATACCCTTTACAACAGCAACCAAGAAATTGCAATACTTAGGAATCAATCTAACAAAGAATGTGAAAGATTTATTCAGTGAAAACTACAGTACTCTGAAAAAGGAGATCGAAGAGGATTTCAATAAATGGAAAAATATACCCTGCTCATGGTTAGGAAGAACTAACATTATAAAAATGGCCATACTACCAAAACTGTTGTACAGATTCAATGCACTTCCCACTGAACTACTGTTAGCATACCTCACAGATCTAGATAAAATATGCCTCAAATTCATGTGGAACCAGAAGAGACCCAGAATAGCAAAAGCAATCCTGGGCAATAAGGACAAGTCAGGTGGAATCACAATCCCTGAAATTATACTACAAAGCTACTGTAATAAAATCAACCTGGTACTGGCTAAAAAACAGACCTGCGGATCAGTGGAACAGACTGGAAGATGCAACCATAATGAAAAACCCACTCAGCTACCTAATATTTGACAAAGGGTTCAACCAAAGTCACTGGAAAAAAGAAGGCCTGTTTAATAAATGGTGCTGGAAAAACTGGCTTACCTCTTACCGAAAACTGAAAATAGACCGAAGTCTATCACCATGCACAAAACTCAGGTCAAAATGGATCACAGACCTCAACATTAAAACAGAACTGTAGATCTATTGGAAGAGAAAGCAGGTAAAAATCTTGAAGACATAGGAGTAGGCAGAGAGTTCATGAACAAAAATGAAACTGCAAGGGAAACACTTCAAAGAATCAATAATTGGGACCTCATCCTACTGAAAAGTTTTTGTACATCTAAAGAAATCACCAGCAAAGTAAAAA